>JASDQU010739573.1:404782-423067 GCA_032191745.1 Picea mariana | reverse complement strand
AAATAGGAAACCAAATGTGAGGTGGATCCTCACACTTAATTACTTTCTTTTTCATGAATATTAATAATAATCCATGTGCACTTGATTCTCTCACTTAATCAATTTCTTTTCCATGAATATTAATAATAATTCATGTGTACTTAGTATTTCTTTTCCTTCATGTAATATATCCCTCCTCCTCATTGACTAGGGATTGTGACATAGGTTATTCCATGGTATCAAGGTGTATGCGACACTTATACGACATTTTACGACACTTAGGGAGAGGTACCTAGGTGTGCAAATTTTGTGTGTAACACCAACACAATAAGTCTTTGCAGAATTAAAAAAAAGGTCATGAATTCTAGGGAAATATCCATGGGTATAAATCAGAGGGTATCCAAAGCAATTTTAAAATAACATATTGTTATTCCATCAAGATAACATCACTTTTTAAATTATTGTTTGGTTACTTTGAAAAGGGACATGAATATCTTAACTCAAGATGCAACCAACTATACAGATACATTATAAAAATTACCATTTAGAAAAATCCTAATGATATCCTCTTGTCATGAAATTCAGACTACATATCTACAGGGTAAAGACCAAGGAGGAGAATAAATCACATTTTCAATTTTGTAATCTATTGTATAAAGTAGAATGGGACAAAATCATGAAGTTGAAGAGTTGTAACCACCATTGGGAAGTCAAGAATCCCCAAGAAGCAGTTGCAATTTGAAAAATAAATATTTGAGAGAACCCATGAATTGGGGTTCTCACTTTTTGTAATTTTTGGAACTACTTTTGATATTTTAATACGAAGAATCCCTTAGGGTCATTTTGGAAGAAAACAAATTTGTTGTATGTAATATGTTTGTTGTGAACTAATTTCATTTTATGTGTTGTCATATTTGTTGTTGTAAGGTTATGTTGTTCATTTAATAGACTATTCTCCTATGAACATTATAAATTTTCTTTCCATTTCTTTTCCAACATGTTTTGTTCTAATATGATAAATGGATGGTGTTGAGTGAGTTTGTTGTTTCAAACTAATATGTCCACATATTTTACTCATGCATTACTAGTATCTTATTTCCTTTAATGAGTAACTATTTTTGGGTGCAAGCAGGGACTAGTAGGTTCATTGTTTGTTTATTTCAATTAGTTTGCTCCTATCTAGGATAGGTTAGAACATATTTCCTTTCAATATTTTAGACTTAGCACATATTTAATTCTACATTTTACATTTCAATCACTTCACACACATATTTCACACCCAGTAATGGCACCCAGACCAAAATTTATATGGATATCCTACACCAAATGGGGTGAAGTATAATTAGGACTTCAAAGTGGGGAACACCCACATCTGTTGAAGGGATTTTTCCCATGTCAATAGATTTTGGTGCTAGAAGGAGGGTTGACTGAGTTGTATGGCTGGTAGAAATACTTGATATTCACATGGACTAGTATTAGACCTTACAATATGTGTCTCATAGCCTCATTGTAAGTTATAAAACTTTTATAGTAATACAATGCACACAGAGATTCTTAAAATAGAAAAGAATATGTTTGCAATCACACATATACACATAGATTTACCTTGGAAACCAAAACCGATAAAACCAACAGCCTGTTTAAAGTCACACCTCTAATTCGTATTCATCATCATCCCACTTGATTGTTTACAATACAATATATATAGAATCTCTCGACATCCAAAACTCTTAATCCATTGACCCGAATTAGACTACAACCTTAATTCCTTAACTAAAATTAGAAAACCATGAGTTGAAATACCATGCACCACTAAACCACCTGTTGGCACAGGGGCAAACCTAGGGTTCAACGTTATAACATCGCACCAACAAAACCCTAACTACCGGCCCTTTCAGCAACACCTGTGAAGCAGATGAAGTCTCACCCGAGGTAGAGGCAGGGGTGGTTGCAGGACTCTAGTGTATGCAACCTTAGCTTGGAAACAAATATGTGAGTGTAACACCTTAATAGAGCACTTAGCAATTATGATTCATCAATATTCAGTCTTATCTTACAACGCAACTAAACCCTAATAACAGATCGACGCAGTATTCACATAGATTCAATAGACTCAAGAACTAAGCATACCAACATAGATCAGATCTAGCATTCATTCACATTATTCAGCACTAATCTATCATATCAGATTCATCTATCATCTAACATCTCACTAAGCATTGAATCAAATAAACAAAAGAACAACCAAGAAGCAAAAAGAATTCACAACACAGGATATACGTGGTTCACCACCACCCTGGGGCTACCTCCACCAACTCTTCTCCTCTTTATTATCTTCGATCAATCATCTACATGCACAGAGCCTCAATATCAACTCCGCAGAGGACAGGAGATCTGTGCACCTTGTTACATCCTCCTTCCTCGAGTAGATCTAGGCACAGATATTTCCACAGTTTGTGCACAAAGCACTACAAACGACTTGCACTTAGCTATGCAAGTTTCAACATACAATACGCACCAAGCCTCTTACAATCATTTTCACTTAGCATAACTTGCCTTTGACTAGTCACTACTCTCATAGTGCGCATAGAGAGAAATCACACAGATCTACTTTTGCACTTAGCAATAATGACTCACACTGACTAGTCACTACCACTTCTTCTTACATCGCCTAGACTTCTATTTATACATTACAAAATAGGCCTAAGCATGGGTAAACCCATGGAACGACATCCCCATACCCATTACATAAGCCAAAAACACAAAGAGCCCTAAAAAGGGGCCGAGATCTCGCGATCTCCACTTCGATTTGCACTCCACCTTCGACAGCCTGTCAAAGTCCAAAAATGGTCAAAAATGACCAAGGATCATCAAAACTTGGTCAAGGGACAACAAGCCCCCAACACTAACCTATGATTCATCCCAAGTCACTCTGATCTAGGTAGTTCTGCCTCAAAATCATCGAGCTTGGCTAGAGCGGCTTTGACCTGTTGTTGTGCCACGGCCTCCTGCTCAGCGAACTCTTGGATTACTGCTTCATTGACAGGTCCCTCTAAGCATTGTTCATCTGCAGTGACGACTTGCTCCAGTTCTTCTCCTCATCCTTCGATCTCTGTGAATAGTTGGTAAGCCTCATCCTATATTGGTTGGAGCCTCTGAGTTACTTCCATGACTCTGCTCTGAATGGTGTGGACCTGTTGTTGGGAATTACATTGTTCTTGGGATCGCTTCATCCTCTCAATGGCTGACAGGGGATTCAACTGCACTTGTAATGTTTATGCTTGTTTCTTTGCTTCCTAGAGCTGTGACTCTAGTTCCTTCAATTCAGGATCCTCAGTGAGTTTCTCATAAGTTTAGGCATTGCGATCAGTCAATTGTTTATATTCCATGGCGAGGCCATTGATTCTTTCAACTACACCTCGAGCAGTGGATTCTCTTTGATCTCGCACATCCTGCGGAGTACTGGGCACTATTCTTAGCTCGAGATCTGTGATTCTCTACTGAAGCTATTGGATGGCATCTGCAAGCTATGCTACTTGATGCTCTACTAGTTCTTCCTCCTTCTCCTCCAAGCCCATCATAAAGCGAAGTGCTATGTTGACTTCTTCTTTTACTCCAACCTGCTCTGTGAGCATATTTTCTTTCTCCTGTTGGATCTGTTCTCTTTCTTCTTCAAACTTCGCTTGAAGAGATTCCTTCTCCTGTTGCACAATTCTGTGTTGCTCTATGACTTCCTCTTGTGCTTGTTTCAAGGTCGTTTTGACCTGGTCTTTCTCATCTTGTGCTCAATGAAGTTGGGCTTCAGTCACGTCAGCCAATCTACAGAGTTGAGCAGGCTCATCTCCCAAATTTGGTTCTTTTGAGGGCAGGGGCGCAATGGACACTACGTGGCTCAAATAAAGTGCTTGTTGTACACCTCTTAGTTCTGCTTCAATTATATCATACACGGCTTCTTGTTTTGCTTTTCTTATTTGCAAAATCTCTTCTGAGGCATCTCCTGCAGCTGAAATAATGAAGTTGAAGTCATTGACCATGAGTACACTCTACATCTTTAGCTTATTGGCTTTGGACTACTTCCATGATGAAGGTTTTGTGGGGGAACCTTCCTTTTCTTAGATGGATCGGTGTCATCATGGAGGTTATGTGGTGGTGTTACTTTGCCTTTCTTATCTTCTGCTTGTTCTTTTTCCTCTTTGTTCACTTTGTCATCACCTCCTCCACTAGGTGACTCGGATGCGATCTCTTATGATGAGTTGTGTACTTCCTATACATATTGCTTCTTCTTCTTCCTACTGCTACTTGGGGCATCATACTCTTCATGACTATCCATCGGGTTTTCAATGAGGTCTGGATCAGACATCTCTGCAGGGTCAATAGGGATAAGGAATTCTGCAGGCCAGTATTTAATGATTTTTTCCAGGTCCTCTGTAGTAAGCTTGTAGTAGTACTAAAGTTCTTATTTTCTTTCATCGATGTGCGCAGTAATGTAAATAAAATGCCTATCTGCACAGAATTTCATAAGAGGCTTGAACCTGTCCAGGGTGTTCGGCGTCATACGAGGGAAGGACTCAATATCTCTCCTAAGCTACAGGTAGTAGTTATGAAATAATGTGTTTGACTACCACTTCTTTCCCATATCGCTCAAATACCATAGCGTGGTGAACTTCGTGGTGAGTGACTCAAGTGGCTCAATCTCAGGGAAGGTCACACCTTCCAACATCTCCAAAGCAGTAAATGCGATGAGGATCAGGAGCCAGCTGAATTGAAACTCATATTCATGATCTTGAGCTTTGCGGAAATCCAGTTCAAGTTGGTTAACTAGGTACTTTGCCCAGTTCATTTGTAGGCCTTCCACGCATTTTCGAGCGAGGTCAACGACAAACCTTGTAACTTGCGTGGGTCTGTTCTTTCTTACTAGCTTTCCTACAATTAATTGGCATGCTAGGTGCACCGCACCATTCTAGATGGAGGCTATCTTGTAGCCTCGCGTCCCCTTCTCAACATCATCATATGTTTCTTTAATCACTTGTGCCAAGGTGCCATCTGCATCATTTATTGGGTAGAAGTCTTTTGGGTCTGGTCCATGCATGCTCAGTCTGGTGATGCTATGGATCAGTGTTGGATTGGCAGTGATACGTCTGTCCAACCACAAATAGCCACCATGGAAGCATGACAACGGGATCTTAACATAGGCGTTAACCTCCTGGTGCCTTCCAAAATGTGGAATCTTCATTACATTCAAAAGGGTGGACTGCGCGAGGTTCATGGTCCATGACTGAGGGATGATTTTCATCTTCTTTCCCTTCATCTTGGTCATATATTTGTGAGGTGCGAGCATGCCATAGCTATTACGGTCTCCCAGGTTATAGTCGCTAATATTCAAGGTTGGAATCCTTTCTAGTTGTGGTCTGACTGCACGTATCCCCTTCAGGAGATACGTAGTGATGACAGTGTATTCAAAGTCCCTCGGGACATTGTCGTGACTCACTACACCGGCCATGGGCAGGATGTACTTGGGTAGGATGGACGGTAATAACTTCGCATTTGCCAAGTCATCTCTATGCTTGGTTCTTTTCTCAGTCGTAGCTTGGGATGGTCTGGATCCACGAGCAGTCGACGGGGAGGCTTTCAATCCTCTCATTGATGAAGCTTGTACACCCACATACATTACCTTTTCAGTCATGATGTCGATGAGTATCTCCTTCATATATTCTTCAACTGCGCTAAGTTCTTTGGACATACACGCTCGTGGTTGAATATCTCAGGTTGAAGAGAAACTATTCAATGCAATGGGATGGATGGCGATAGCTCGATAATCACTGCGTGAAATCAACTAATATGTGATCTCAAATAATCATGGGTGGAAAAATTGTTCTCAGTGCAAGGATCGATGGAATAAGTAGACAACTAGGTAACGAATCTTTCCAACAGGCGAGAAGCCTTCATTAATGCAATTATGTCTGTTATGGCATGGTCCCAACATTCTGATGGCAAGATTTCTGGCCATAATTGTTGTTCTAACTGTTCGAGTCATTGGGCTAACAGTTATAATGCCTCCAATGGTCATATTGCTTCGCCATGGCGAAGTTCCATGTTGTGTTGTACTGGTATCCTGACGAAGTTCGAGTTCTGGAACCCTTCCTTCTGTGCAGTTCCTTCTGGACCTTTCTGTAACTTTTCTATCTTTTCTTTATTCTTATTGAGCTTTATATCCTTCTTTCCAGTGATCTTCATCTCAATATTCCTCTTTCCATTCTGATTTTGATCTCCTATGGGCATAGTAACTTCGCACTATTGATGGTCTTTACTAGATTTCAAGGGAAATACTTCTTCTCTGTCTGGTGCAGGTGCTCTACTTTCCTGTACAAATAGGTGTCTCAAGTCCTCATGTGTCCTTTCAACTTCGACATCCAAGTTTTTGGTCTTGAATAACTTTGACCTGTTTTCATGTTCTTCAAACAAATGTGTGATCCTCCTAGTCATGAAATCTTTTAATTCTTGCTTCTTCTACTCTAAGACTTCCTCTTCTTTTCTTATGGCTTGATCCTTTTCGATCCAAGGTTTTCCTAGTAACATAGCAAATGCGGCGTTGTTCTCAATAAATTTAACAACCTCAAATCTTATTCTGTCAAGGTTCCATGAGCACTCATAGATATCTGGGTAAGTCTTCCACATAGGGTTATCATATTTCCTCTAAATAATCCTATTACTCCCAATGAAGGAATCATAGCAAGCTTTCCTAAAATTTCCCAAGTTCTTTCTGTCATGATGTTCACCTATGTTTCCTAAACCAGAACACAGTCAATGTCGAAGTCTCTTATTTGTGTTTCTATGCATTCTTTTTCTTTGAATATCTCTGGTAAGTTGATGTCTCTGTGATCATTCAAGGTTTCTTTAATTTGCAATAGTACAGTTTCTGATTGTTTCTGGGGTTCTGCCATGATCATAGTTTCTTAACCTTCCTCAGGGTTTTCTTGTCTCATATTCATTCTTTCAATCTTAGCAATCATTCTAGGGAAATCAAGAACTTCATGGTTCATAGCTTTACAACAAAGACAACTAGGTCTTCTACCAAGGCATTCCTTAGCAAGATGTCATGGTCTTCTGCAACTATAACAAAGAGTTAATCCTCTCTTTCTCTTAAATGATCCCCATCCTTTCCTGTATTGCGCACTATGGTCATGGTAGATAACCTGCAAAAAATTATTTCTAGGATCCTGCATCCATTTGTTAATCCAAACATTCTTTCTATGCATAGGAATAACATATCTTTCACTATTTTTATCAGATCTACTCATATCAAATATTATTTCTTCTATTTGTGCCCTAGTTTTCAGGCTAGGATAAAATTTATCAAACATACCTAGATCTATACTCTTGAAACAAAAATTTCCACTAATCTTACTTTCAGCAGAGCACAAATCTTCCAGATCTAAAACTTTTCACTGTTCTTACCTCTTTCATAGCACAAAGCATTCAGATCTTACCTTTTTCTCTTCAGATCGGACTTCTCTTATTAGCACAGAGCTTCACAATCCAAGTAGAGTACTACACACCAGGGAAACAGATCTACACATGGATCTTTCACAGTTTCAGGTCAGATCTTCGCACAGAGATTCTTCTTTCTCAGTTCCCAACAATCACAGTTTCATTCCCAGCATCAAAACCATTTTTTGGCACAAGGGTAGACCCAGGGTTAAACTCTACAACAAGACACCAACAAAACCCTAACTATCGGCCCTTTCAGCAACACCTATGAAGCAGATGAAGTCTCACCCGAGGTAGAGGCAGGGGTGGTTGCAAGACTCTAGTGTATGCAACCTTAGATGGGACACATATCTATGATTGTAACACCTTAATAGAGCACTTAGCAATTATGATTCATTAATATTCAGTCTTAGCTTACAGCGCAGCTAAACCCTAATAATGGATCAACGCAATATTCACATAGATTCAATAGACTCAAGAACTAAGAATACTAACATATATCATATCTAGCATTCATTCTCATTATTCAGCACTAAGCTATCATATCATATTCATCTATCATCTAACATCACACTAAGCATTGAATCACATAAACAAAAGAACAACCAAGAAGCACAAATCATTCACAACATAGGATATACATGGTTCACCCCCACCCTGGAGCTACGTCCACCAACTCTTCTCCTCTTTATTATATTTGGTCAATCAGCTACATGCACAGAGACTCAATATCAACTCCGCAGAGGACAGGAGATCTGCGCACCTCACTAGATCCTCCTTCCTCGAGTAGATCTAGGCACAGAGCTTTCCACAGTMTGCGCAAAAAGCACTACAGACGACTTGCACTTAGCTCTGCAATTCTCAACATACAATACGCACCAAGCCTCTTACAATCATTTTCACTTATCATAACTTGCCTCTGACTAGTCACTACTCTCATAGTTYGCATAAAGCCAAATCACACAAATCTACTTTTGCACTTAGCAATAATGACTCACACTAACTAGTCACTACTAGTCACTACCACTTCTTCTTACATCGCCTATACTTCTATTTATACATTACAAAATAGGCCTAAGCATGGGTAAACCCATGGGTCGACATCCCCATACCCATTACATAATCCCAAAACCCAAAAATTCCTAAAAAGAGGCTGAGATCCTGTGATCTCCACTTCGATTTTYGCTCCACCTTCGAAAGCCTRTTGAAGTCCCAAAATAGTCAAAAATGACCAAGGATCCTCAAAACTTGGTCAAGGGCCAACACCACCTCTGCCAAGGGTGAAAAACCACCCAAGCAATTGGTGAATAAACTCCCAAAAAACTTTCTCAGGGGCTCCACCCCAGAGACCCCCAATAGGGGGTCCTACAGTCATGCAAATAATATAACACATACCCAACACTCATTTTTCCCCTAAAACAAGTGATAATATTGAAGTAGAAATCCCTTTGGAAGACACTTCACATGTCTTTGGGAGCCCTATTCTCCAAAACCCTATGTTTGAGAAGACAAATTCACCCAGCAAGCCATTATACATTATCCCCAAGACTAAAGTAAACGTTGTTTGTCATATTACTCACACTCTAGCAAAGCAAATGAGTGAGCTACTTGTAGTTCCTTTGTTTCCTAGGAGACTCCCAACCCGACAACTTGAAACTTATACAACAATCATGGTCGATTATGTTGAATATTTTGTTGAACTTTGAAATATTCTTGATACAATATATTATGTAGAATAAAAAATATCTAACAAGAAATGACAAAAT
This sequence comes from Picea mariana, assembly GCA_032191745.1. NCBI lineage: Eukaryota > Viridiplantae > Streptophyta > Pinopsida > Pinales > Pinaceae > Picea > Picea mariana. Next base: position 413,834 of record JASDQU010739573.1, on the reverse strand, counting down.
AATAAGGATATATCTAGGAAAATATGAGAAGAACACCATAATAACACCAAAATAATCACCGGGAAGAGCAACTTTATTATGATAGCAATGTTCACTTGCCTCTTAGAGGGGGAAACCTCCAACAGAGCAAGGATCTATTACAATAATATCCAAGACTAAATATCCAATACCTCCTACTCTTATTTATATTAGTTCTACCTTATAATGAAACTTCTAGAGGAAGATCTTTCGAGAAGCGGAAGCTTCTATTAGGTCTTCTTACATTGACTTATTCTTCTTTATTTATTAGGCCTTATTAATTAATTTCGGCCTTTATTAAATAGAAAACATATCCTATTAACTAATAACCCATGGAAATGGGTTAGGATCAGATCCAAACATGCCCTCCCCCTTCAAAAGCAACCCTATCCTCGATATGGTCGCAGGTTCCCAAGTTGCCTCCTTTGGTGTTGGTTCCTTCCATTTGATAAACACTTCCTTGATAGTGAGGCCATGCAAATGACATTCACGATTATTGAGGACTGCTTCTGGTTGGATCCTTAAGGAACCTTCTTCATCTAATTATGGCAGTATGGTTTGGACTTTGCAATTATGTCCCACAACTTTCTTCAGACAAGAAACATGGAATACCAGATGGATTTTGGAAGTAGCAGGAAGGGCCAATTTGTAATCCATAGAACCAATACACTCGATGATCTGGTAGGGTCCATAAAACTTAAGTGTCAATTTTTGAAGTCCCTAATCTTTGAGAGATGGTTGCTTGTAAGGTTGGAGCTTGAGAAACACATGATCACCTTCCTGAAAAACCCTTTCTGAACGATGTTGATATGTTTGTTGCTTCATGCTATTTTGGGTCGTGTGGAGGTTGTCCTTCAGAGCCTCTAGAGTGGATGTACGACCTTGCATCATTGTATCAATATATTGGACCTTGGATGTGCCAGGAAGATAGGTAGTGACTATCAGTGGTATTTGGCCACACACCGCTTCATGTGGGGTCATTTTAGTGGTCGTATGATAGGAAGTATTGTACCACCATTCTTCCAAGGGAGGCCACTGCACCCACTGGTGTTGTTTTTATGAAGAAAAAAAACACAAGTAGGTTTCCAAACATTTGTTGAATACATTTTTTGGCCTTCAAATTGGGGGTGATAAGTTGTGCTCATGTTTAGTTGGGTGCCCTGCAATTTAAACAACTCTTGCCAAAATGTATTGGTGAAATTTGGGTCACGATCAAAGACAATATAGGTTGGAATGTCATGTAGCTTGAAAATATGATCAAGGAAGGCTTGTGCTACGAGTGTCGATGTGAAAGGGTGAGGTAAGGGGGAAAATGAGCATACTTCGAGAGGCAATCAACCACCACCATGATGACATACTTGTTCCCGACTTTAGGAATTCCCACTATAAAATCCAGGGATATTTTGGTCCACATAGAATATGGAATGGGTAATGGTTGTAGGATTCCTGGAGACTTGATTTTTTCACCTTTATTACATTGGCACACCTCACATCCTGTGACAAATAGAAGTATATCCTTCTTCATTCCTTCCAAAAAAAATGAATGATGGGCATGAGAATATGTATTTTGGAAGCCCGAATGACCCCCTATATCTGAGGAGTGCAACTCATTTAAGATTCGGGGCTTGAGTGTTGAGGAGAGTGAGAGAACCAGGTGATCCTTATATCGGAGAATATTATCCTACCAAGTGTAGCCAGTGGGAGGATTAGGGTCCTCCTGAAGACGTTGAATTAATTTGGAGATAGTTGGGTGTGTTATCCACTTTTGGCACACTTCTTTAATTCGATTAGGGATTGGTAAAGATAATGAAAAGAGGGAGTCGTCCTCCTCATGTTGTCTTGACAATGCATCTGCTACTATGTTGTCTTTTCCATTTTTGTAGATGATTTTGTGATCATAACCCAACATTTTTTTCAACCACTTATTTTGTTATGGGGATGATAGTCATTCCAAAAAATATTTCAGGCTATGGTGATTTTTTTTAATATGAAAATGACATCCCAAGAGATATGGTCTCTAGGTGTGCACCACATGGAGAATGACCATAATTTATTTTTCATGCATAGATCGAACCAAGTTGTGGCCACTCAATGCTTGTCTAGTAAATTCCAAGGGTCGACCATCTTGGGTGAGCACTACACCTATACACATTCCTGAAGCATATGATTCCACCACAAAAATTTTGTTGAATTTAGGAGTTGCTAGGATAGGGGTCGAGCACATGGTCCACTTTAATTTTGTGAAGGTTTTCTCAATAGTAGGTGTCCAATGAAATGCATTCTTCTTAAGGAGGTCAGTCAAGGGCTTAGCAATTTTTCCATAATGGTTGACAAATTTCTTGTAATAGCCTGTGACAACCATGAAACCCCTTAGGCTCTTTAAGGTCATTGGTCGCGACCATTATTGCATAGCTTGGATCTTTTTGGGGTCCATTTTTACCCCATATATGTTGACAATGTGCCCCAAGTATTCCACTTCATTGGCACCAAATGATCATTTGGTAATTTTGACAAACAATTTGTTTTCTTGTAGTAAGTGAAGGACTTGGTCCACATGAAGAAGATGGCTATCCCAGGTGCGTCTATAAATGAGGATGTCATCAAAGAAAACCAAGTAAAACTTATGAAGGTAAGGTTTCAAAAGTTTATTCATGAGACTTTGGAAGGTGGATGGAGCATTACAAAGGCCAAAAGGCATGGACAAGAATTCATAACGTCTCTCATGAGTTCTGAAAGTAGTCTTCGGAATATTGGCCTCCTTCATCTAGATTTGGTAATAACCAGATTGGAGGTCTATTTTGGTGAATACACAGGCACCTTGTAGTTCATCCAACAAGTCATCAATGATAGGAATGATAAATTTATATTTGATGGTTAGTTTATTCAAAGCATGAAAATCAAGGCACATGTGCCAAGTACCTTCTTTCTTTAAAACCATCACCATTGGTGACGAATATGGGATAGTACTAAGGACAATTAACCTCGCCTCCAGTAACTATTGTACCATCTTTTATATTTCATTTTTCTGAGCAAAAGGGTATCTGTAGGGATTTACATTGGGGATTCGAATGCCCATAAGGAGAGGGATGTTATGATCATGCTCACCCTTGGAAGGAGGTAAGGTTGTAGGAAGCTCAAAGATCTTGGGGTATTTGTCCAAGATGAGTTGCAAGCTAGGAGGAACTGCTTGAGATACATGTTCAGTGAACTGGATAGAATTAAATTAAGAAATCACACCATGGTGGAATTTCTTCAAGAGTTTTTCCATCCTATAATAAATGATGATTTTAGCAGAGCCCGCTTGGAGAACCTTGAGAGTATAGGGGTGAGCGTCTTGGGTGAGGCTGCTATATAATTCTTGATAATCCATTGTGATCGGCCCCAGAGTGTGAATCCACTCCACTCCTAATACAATATCACAACCACCCATGGAAATAAATAACATGTGGGTTTTCATATGGTAATCACCCATTTGGAGTTTGACATTCTCACAACGGCCCCCACACTTCATAGTATCACCATTAGCGATGAGGATTTGAAAATTAGAAATAGGGTAGAAAATTAAATGGAGCTCATCAACGAGCCTGCGATGAATAAAATTATGGGTTCTACCACTATCAATCAACACCACAATCGGCCTATGTTTAATGTAGCCCTTGTAGAATATAACACACCAAAACGATATCTTTATTGAAATGGGAGAAATGTTCACTTGCCTCTTCGAGGGGGAAACCTCCAGCAGAGAAACGCTCTATTATAATAATTCGCAAGACAAATATTTCTCATGCCTCCTACTCTTATCTATATTAATTCTATCTTATAAAGAACATTTTAGATGAAGATCTTTCTAGAATCAGAAGCTTCTATTAGGTCTTCTTACATTGACTTTTTCATATTTATTAAATAGGACTTATTAACTAATGTCATATTTTATTCTACGGAAAACATATTATTCTATCTATGTGATGGGTTAGGGAGGTTAGGTCCCTAACATGCCCTCCCCCTTAAAAAGAGCCTTTTCCTCAAGGCTTAAGATGCGGAAATTTTTGCAAAATAGTATTCAGTTCCCACGTGGCATCTTCTAGTGGAGTATCCTTCCATTGAACTAACACTTCCTGGATGGTGCGCTGATGGAGAAGACGCTCTCATTGTTCTAATACATCTTGTGGCTACAACCAAATGGAACCTTCATCCAACTCTGGTAGACTAGTCTAAGCATGACACTTGGTGCCAATCACTTTCTTCAAGCAGGAGACATGAAAAATAGGATGTAGCCTGGATTTGTTGGGAAAATATAATCAATAGGCCACAAGTCCCATGCGTTTGAGAATAGTATAAGGACCATAAAATTTGAGGGCCATTTTCTGAAACTGTTGATATTTGAGAGAAGTCTACTTGTACAGTTGTAGATGGAGAAACACTGGTCCCATTAATAAAATTGACATTCAGAACAACCCTAATCTGCTTGTTTCTTCATGCGGTTTTGAGCTATGACCAAATTTTCTTTGAGAGTACAGAGAATGGTCATGTGGGATGTAAGATTGTGGTCAACCTCTTGAACCTTGGAGACACCTGGCATGTATGGGAGAACTGATGTTGGCTTTTATCTATAGACTGCTTCAAAGGGAGTCATTTGAGCGATCATATGGTAAGAGGTGTTGTACCACCATTCATCTAAGAGTAACCACTTAAACCATTGATGTTGTCGGTCAGATGAAAAACACCTCAAGTATGTTTCTAGACACTTTTTGACCACTTATGTTTGTCCATATATCTCGAGATGATAGGTTGTACTAAKTTTCAATTGGGTTCCCTGGAGCTTGAATAATTATTGCGAGAAATTGCTGGTAAATTTTGGATCATGATCAGGAACAATAGCATGAGGCATTCCATGTAGTTTGAATATATTAACCATAAAAAATTGATCCACTATAGATGTTTTGGATGGGTGTTGAAGAGAACATAAATGAGAATATTTGGATATATGATCCACTACCACCATGATGACTGACTTATTTCCTGATTTGGGTAAGCCCACAATGAAATCCATAGAAATATCTGTCCAAATAGTAGGTGAAATTGGAAGTGGTTGGAGTGTGCCAAGAGTTTTGACAGTTTCTCCCTTATTGTATTGACATCTATCACATTTTTCCACAAAGGTGTGGAATTCCTGTTTATTATTGTCCCAAAAGAAGTGTTTGACCCATTCATAAGTTTTGGTAAAACCAGAATTCCATGTAGTAGGAGAAGCATGAAACTCAGAGAGCACCATGGATTTAACGACTAACTATTTTCTTAAATATAGGCGACATTTATAGCGAAACTCTTCATTGTTCCAAGAATAACCTGGAGCATATTGAGGATCATGTTGGAATTTTTGGATGAGGCTAGATATTTTGGGTTCATGCAAACATTCCTGGAAAACATCCTAAACCCAGTCGACGACAATGAATGAGAGGGAGAAGAGGGACCATTCTTCTTCATATTTCCTGGAAAGGGAATCAACCACCACATTTTCTTTACCCTTTTTCTAAATGATCTCATAATCATATCCAGATAGCTTGGTCACCCATTTTTTTTCTCTAGGCATGAAATGCATTGTTCCAAGAAGTACTTGAGGCTTTGATGGTCCATTTTAATTTGGAATCGTTTTAACAATGTATAAGGGTGACATAGATCCATTGTATTCAAAATAGCCATCATCTCATTTTCATATATTGATTGGCCAAAATGTCACTCTGACACCTGCTTACTAGTGAAAGACAAAGGGCATCCATCTTGCATGAGGACTACCCTGATTTCTCTCCCTAATGCATCACATTCCAAAACAAAGGTCTTGGTGAAATCAGGTAGGTTCAATACAGGAGTAGTGTACATAGCTTCCTTCAAGGCTTGGAAGGATTGATCTGCTGCTGGAGTCCAACTGAAGGCATTCTTTTTAAGGACAATTCTTAGGGGGACCGCAATTTTTCCATAATTTTGAACAAACTTGCGATAATAGCTTGTTAAACCAAGGAAACCACACATACTTTTAAGATTTTTAGGGCAAGGCCAATTCTGCATAGCTTCTATTTTGTTAGGATCCACCCTTACACCATCCTTGCTAACAATATGACCCAAGTACTCAACTTCAAAGATGCGAAAAGCACATTTAGACTATTTGAGGAAAAGTTTTTTCTTGTAGAGGAGATGGACAAATTGATCTACATGGGTGAGATGGGTTGGCCATGTTTTACTATAGATGATAATATCATCAAAGAAAACTAACATAAAGTGATGAAGGAAAGGATGAAATACATGATTCATGAGACTTTGAAAAGTGGAGCGGGAATTAAAAAGAACAAAGGGCATGACCAAGAACTCATAGTGGCCCTCATGAGTGCAAAATGTCATCTTGGGGATGTCTTCCTCTTTCATACGTATCTGGTGGTATCTCGAATGGAGATCAAGTTTGGTAAATCATTGAGCCCACTAAGTTAATCCAAAAGGTCATCTATGATGGGAATGGGGAATTTGTCCTTGATGGTAAGTTTGTTGAGGGCATGAAAATCAGGACACATGCGCCAAGTGACTTCCTTCTTGAGGAAAATGACAATAGGGGAAGAATAGGGGATGGTACTAGGATGGGTAACACCCGTTTATAACAATTCATGGACAATTTTCTCAATTTCATTTTTCTTAGCAAATGGATGATGATAAGGGAGAACATTGGGAGGAATATTGTTCGGTATTAAAGGAATGGAATGATCATGGTTGTCATGGGAGGGGGGAATGCCCTGGGGGGTTTGGAAAATAGTATGATGGCATGAAATGATAGCTTGAAGGTTAGGGTGTACCATGGATGTATCAACTATTTGAATGGAATGGAGTTGGGAGATGATGCCGTAATGACCTTTTTTGAGTAACTTTTCCATGTGGTAGGAATTGATGATCTCCAGAGATCCTGCGGCAATGCCTTGGAATTATATTTTTTGCATCCATGTTGGAATTGCAGGGTTAACTCCTTAAAATCCATGAGTATGTGTCCTATGGTGCGTAACCATTCCACACCAAGAACCATTTCACAACCACCCATGTCAATAGAAAACATGTGATATTTTAGGTTATACTAACCAATTTATAAGCCCACTTTTTCACAATGCCCTCCACATTTCATTGAACCACCATTGGAAATCATGATTTGAAATTTGTTGAAAGCACAGATATAGAAATTGACTTCTTGGGAAAGGTAGTGATGAATGAAATTATGAGTGTTTTCGTTGTCAACTAGGATGATGACTTTCTTGTGCTTATTGTAACAAATAAATTTGAGAGTTTGAGGAGAATAAAAACTAGTGAAAGGATGTATCAAAATCATTGGTTCAACTTTGGGAGGTTCAGAGGGAATTGAAATATCATCGGTTGGGGGTAGTGTTGCTTCAGGTGAAACCTCAACATCTTCATCAAAAGCATCATTGGAAATGGCCATAAATTTTTTTTGTTCTTTACACTTGTTCTTTGGAAAGTATTTGTCATCAAAATTATAGCAAAGACCCTTGATTTGTAGTTCAATCATCTATCCCCATGTTAACTTGTGGACCTTCAGAGGAGTGGCCTAATGGGCAGGGGTGTTGGGTTTAGGGTGAGGGGAAAAAGTGGGTTTTCTACTCTAGGCTAAGATGACTTGTTGTGCCTCCTTGTCATGCTTAATGGCTTCCAACAAAGTCTGAGGGTGAGCCATGATGACCTAGGCATGAGTTTCATCCTTTAGGACACTAATAAAGAATTCCCAAAAGAAATCATATGTCATTCCCTCCATTCTAAAATCCAAGTGCTCAAAGGCAATAGTAAAATATTCTATTGTTTCAACTTGGTCAGATGTACTAAATGGTGGGTGTCAATGTCAAATCCTTCATATAAATTTGCAACAAATTGTGACCAAGCAGCATTCCCTTGTGCATTGCGACACCACATCCACCATTTCCATATTTCCATATCCAAATACAGAATTCCATAACAAAGGTTGGTTAACTCATCAGTGATACCATGCAGGGAGAAATAATGTTCCATCTGAGTAACCCAGGCTTGTGGGTCTGATCCATCAAATTTTTTGACCTCTACTCTAGAGAGATGAAGGTCACTAGGTACGAAGTTGGAATGAGAGTGTAGAGGTTGGTTGGAGTCGACACCTTCAGTATAGAGAGGTGAGTTAGAGGAGGAAGGACCCTGTAATTTTCTCATGAATTCATTGAGAGCGAAATGGACTTCAGCAATTTGGCTACCAAGCTAGGCTTCGATGTGGTACATTTTGACATGAATGGTAGGAATGTCGCTATTTAATTGGGCCTAAAGGGTAGTAAGGTCAGTTTTCAGTTTCTAATTGGTTTCTTATTGGAAGGTGGGGGCCATGAGGGGATGAGGAGTGGGTCCATAGACAAGGAAGTAGAAAAGTGATATATACCATGATGATCAAGGCAGTGAGAGGAGTGTTAGAATACTGAGGGGGGGGGGGGTGAATCAGTATGAGCACTTTATACCACTTTTAACCACAACATATATTCTTTGACGTTATCAACAATGTTCAACAGCATATCATCAATGTATCATTTATTATTCCATTCAATATAACATGATAATATAATCATAAGCAGCATCGCATCAACAACATCACATCAAATACACAATACACCAGTATGGGAGACACCCAAATAATGTTTTCTTATATATATCAATAATTCATTCATAGGAAGCACCAACTTCCAAATTCTCCAGTTGTAACTGGAAGGAGGCTACAACACCCTATTCTCAGGCTCCAACCTGAAGGAAGCTACAACTCCTTGAATTCACTAGCTCCAACCAAAAGGAGGCTACAACCCCATAGGTTCTCTGACTACAACTGGAAGGTGGCTATGACCACTGTCACATACCCACTACCTAAAATGGATTTTTCTGGTCTTCTGCCAAATCAGAAGCCCTAAACATCCATGGAGGACCAGCGTAAGCTGGCTCTTTCTCTCTCCCCGCTCCCATGTGGTTGTGAGTCATGATCACAGTC
>JASDQU010739573.1:368434-380682 GCA_032191745.1 Picea mariana | reverse complement strand
GAATAGATCCATTTCAGAGTATCTCATTAAATGGAGGAAACTACCGGCTGAAGATTCCACTTGGGAAGATGAGTATTTTATACAGAAGCATCCATAGTTATTCAAGCATTGCAGACAACACTTGCCTCAATGGGATGGGCATGTTAAGCCCTAATATTGGCTCATTACCCCTTAATTGGGGCATATTACATTAGTAATGTTATTTTATTTATGTTGGCTTTATTCCATTAGTTGTAATTATACCTCCTAGTCTCCTATATATACCAATGAGACATTTTCATTTCGAATCATCTTGTACTTGAACAGTTATGTGGGGTAAAAGGAGGTTGCCCCCTCGAAGAGGCTTATTATCTAAAATTATCTCTTTTTCAAGGCGTTGAGTACTTATTCTGAGGTTTTTCTATGCTATATTGATATTTGGTTCTTAACAATTATGAATATAATGTAACACCTGATGTCATGGATTATGACCCTTCAAAGTTACCATTTGTTGGAGAAGATTATATTGATACACTATTTCCTAAGACAAATGAGTATAAGAAGAAATTTTTCAAATACCAAGGAAAGGACCTAGGATCCATCAAGATACTCAAGAAAGATGAGGGAAACAAGGATAAATAACAAGAACAAGCTATCAAAATTGTATTCAAAGCAAATCCTCCGACACAACCTTACATGGAAGATGTGTCGTGTTTTGAATTTGGTGAAGGAAATTTAACACTCATGTAGGATAAAAGGAAAGGAAAGGAAAAGTATGACAAGAAAAGTGATATTCTATGGCTTGGTCCTTACATTGTCAAGAAGAAGTCTCAAAGGGGTGGTTAATTTTTAGCTGCCATGGATGGGAGGAAGATACCTTTACCAGTTGATGGGTCTATCCTCTAAACTTATGTTAATGGAACCTGAATTATCCAGGGCCATGGGCCCTAGGTAAGTAGGTAGGTAATTTTCTTTCCCTTGCATTTGCATTTGTTTCTTCATGATAATTTAGTTGCATTTACTTATTTTCATGTCATATCTCCATTTAATTTTGTTCTACTTGCATTATTTCATACATGTTATGATCATTTGATTTCGTCATATTACATGTTAGTTTATAAAAATAAATAAAAATGAAAAATTTTCTTTTAACTATTAGTTGAAATTTTGAAATTTTGATCATAGGGACAAAGGGTGAGTGAGCCACCCTCGATATACAACATTTTAGTTTCATTGTGTGTAGGAACATGTATTACCGAGATATTTTGAGGTTCTCATGCACTCTACAGTAAGTACAAGTCCCCAAGTAGGAGACATATGTTATCCCCATTTTTTAGGGATAATTAAGGAGATGATCCCTCGAGGCCCTTGGGTCACAGACATGGAGTAACGATAGGAAGATGAGAAGGTTGTTAGCCTCTTTCTCATATACAATCATTAAGTCTAAGTGTACCACCTGTATTTAGTTTACATACTAGGATATAGCCATTATCCTAAGTGTTTTTCTAGATTCCTATATTATCTCCTCCTACCTTATCTCCTCATGAGGTGTCGATGTGAGAAAAATTGAGGTGGTTTCATTATTGTATTATATATTTGTATCATTAAGATGAATACAATGTTGAGAATTAAGGATTAAGGCCTTTTCCACCAATATTCTTTTCATAATTTTATTATGATCAATTTCTTCAATTGGTATTAGAGAACCTTTGGTCTTAAGGTCTTGATGTCACTGTTGAAGGAAAATCTCCCTACGGACGGGTAGATCTCCTCTTGAGAGCTAGACTCTTAACTATTAAGACATAAGGTGCTTAACATGGACACTGACTTCCTTTTAGATCTAGATAAACTAATGTGTGAGGAGGAAGGAGAAAATAAGTACCTTTTTACTGGTGTTTGTCCCTGCACAGTCCAAGTTGAGCTCCAATCTTAAACTCTTCAATAAGCCCTGTAGACAAACAAAGATACAACCAGATTCCTACTCTACTGAGATTAGCTTAAAATAGATCTATCTATGAGAGACAAATTCATGTGAGATCAAACACAGACTTGAAAGAAACAGGCCAAGCATATTATATTAATGAGAACAACAATGAAGAAAACTTACAACCATAGATGTGAGTGCAGCAAATTCATCAAGTTCCCCTTGTCCAAACCCTTGCTTACACAGTCCACACGCAGAATGTTGATGTTCCAATACCACTCATGAGATCATAAGTTTGGTATAATTCTCAATCTCCATTCCCCCTCCTCCATGGAAATCCCTTATTATATAAGATTTGGATACTTAACCACCATGGAGAGAATCTTTCATCAGATCCACTAAGAAAGGGATCTCTAAGATATTTAGGGAGAAAATATCTCTTAAGGATTTTGGGGAGGAAATATCTCTCAAGGATTTTGGGGAGGAAATATCTCTCAAGGATTTTAAGGAGGAAATATTTCAACCATCCATGAGATCCTCCACCTTCCCTAAAAAATAGGAAACCAAATGTGAGGTGGATCCTCACACTTAATTACTTTCTTTTTCATGAATATTAATAATAATCCATGTGCACTTGATTCTCTCACTTAATCAATTTCTTTTCCATGAATATTAATAATAATTCATGTGTACTTAGTATTTCTTTGCCTTCATGTAATATATCCCTCATCCACATTGACTAGGGATTGTGACATAGGTTATTCCATGGTTTCAAGGTGTATGCAACACTTATACGACACTTTACGACACTTAGGGCGAGGTACCTAGGTGTGCAAATTTCATGTGTAACAATCACCATGATAGTTTTTTCCACGGATGGTGAAGAATTCAAGCTCAATGGTAGATGTTTCTCACAACAACAAAATCCAGACTCACTTCTCAATCAAGCTAAAGAGTCACAGCAATGTTATCCTCACACTACCAATGTGGATTTGAGTTTGTGAGAGGCATATGTGGCAAGGAGTTGCAAGAAAATTTAAGGTAATTCTAAAACTTTATGTTTGAGATGAGTTTAGTATAGCCATGGGGATATTATAACATTTCTCACTATATCTGTAGATTTTCATCCATGGACAATTCTTGTATGTTGCATATACTGTGTATGTGTAGTCTTGATTTTACATGATGTTAAATTGATTTGAAGACTTGTTTCCTGTTCATTGTTAAGGCCAATTTCCGCCTTCCCATTCTAGACCTCAGATCTCATATTTTTCTGTGGATTCAAACCTTGATTTCAAGTTTCAACTATATCCTATCCTTCCCATGAAAGAAATCATTAAACTTTTAATACTAATAGATCTGATTCAAGAGATCCCTCTATGTTTGACTTTGATCTGTTGACTAGTGCGCACTGCCATCACAGATCTGGAACTATTCAGTTTGATTTCTCCCCTTTCTATCCAGTTGATTTTTTCCAAGCCACTATATAAAAACCCCATACGTGAACCTCAGACCCACCTACAGTATGTTATGGGCATGAAAATAGTGATGCTTTATGAGGAGTCAATCTGTGGACAAGTCGTAATTTTTTCTTCGATTCACAGTTTTGCAATAAAATCAAGAAGTTTTTCAAACTGATATAGTCAGATATCAAAAGAAATGGACATGAATATATAGATTCTGATCATTCTAGGCTCCCACTATCCAAACATCTGTTGAAGCACAAATTTTCTCCAACAATCATAACCTGGCAGCAATCCATCGATTGTGGACATAATTTTTTAAATTTGTGTACATTCTCGCTTCTTGGAAAATTGTTGTTATCTCTACAACACTGATTTTATTAGGTCAAGATACATTATATTCAAGTTCTACCTTTTCACTGAGGTTTATTTTTGTTGTACAAATCTGGAAAACAAGGCATTTCTACCTCCTATCAGATCCGATCTCCACCAGAATAGCGATCCAATTATTCCTCCAACAATCCATCCAACAATCCATCATGTCTTTGCAGTGATTCATCATGTTGTTTTTGCAGTATGGCACCGTATGAGAATGGGAACAGTTCACTCAACTGAGGCTGAGATTTGAGCTGAGACATTGCTAAATTTGTGCAACGATATCCACTTGTTAAAGAAGATTTCATAGCTGAAAATGAAAAGTGCACATGTCGACACAGAAGAGGTGTTCAAATAAATGTTTTGACAGAAAATTGTTCCCGCAATACAATATGTCCACAAAAAAACTGTTCCACCTGTCCCTTCGCTTCAAAGTTTTCAGATTGATGCAAGTCATCTATGTCATTGCAACAATCTCCATTTAAAACTTTTGTAGAAATATTTTCTGGAAACACATTTTCCATTCCTACTAAAGTGCAATCATCTACCGTTGTGCTCTAGTAGCGTGACCTTTCCAGACTTATTCTGGCTGCACAAACTTTTGATAAGAATTCAAAGCACATTCTTTGAAGTATTACTTGGTATATGATACGTGGTGACCAAATTTATTTAAGGGAATGATTTTTTTTTTATGGTTAAAAGATCTTATATAAAAAAAAAAACTTTATTATTTAATGTTTTTTACTTTTTGAAAAAGTGAAACATTCTTTATATAAATGTAAAAAGTGCTTGGGGTTGTTTTAAAAAAGTAAAAAGAAATGAGGAGTGATATCTTAGAAATGGATTGTATGTGAATGGGGGAGTTTCCAGCCATGTTTGATCGAATTTTCCTTTTTAAATCAAAAGGACATTCTTCAAAACCAAAGTGCTTGGTTTTTGCTCTCTTTTGCTCCATATTAGAGATACTATATGATACATAGATACAAGGGAGGAGTATTTGTAAAGGAGAAAAACACTCTTGTCATTGAAAAGGAGAACATAGTCCAAGTTGAAAGTTTTTTCATGTATTATTTTTTTAATATAAAAAAAAATGTTTTTTGGTGATGGATCTCATCCTAGACTTGTCCTGAAATTGAATAAGGGGGTCTAAGGACATTGTCGTTATGTGTGATGTTGTTTTTTTCTTCATGGTTGATTTATGATATTTTATGTCTAGTATTGACATAATCATCCATACACAAAGTTCAATCACAATTAATGCCATTCAAGCACAATCAAAGAACTCAATTAAGAAGAAAAGAAGATATCAAATTGACAATCACATCAACATTGGACACATCAAGATCATATTCAAAGACTCAAAGCATCATCAAATTTGAAGATCAACTCAATTTTGAAATCAACATTTCTTATAAACTTGCAAATAGTATTTTTTGTAAGTAATCAAGATCACCTAAAATTATTTTGAAAGTGTTCAATCAAATCAAGTTAATTTTCTTTGTAATTGGGTGCATTCTTGGTTGAGCCCGACACCCAAGATTCATTTTAATTTTAAGTCAAAATTGACAAGGTTGAGTATTTTAATTCAAATCATTGTAAACATCACAAGTTTGGATGCATTTTCGGTGGTAACCGACATCCTCAACTTCTTGGAAGCAAGTACAAGCGAGCGTGAAACAAAATCAAGTGAGCGTGAATTTCAAGTGAGGGTGTTCAAATGGAGCGAAGTCATGAATTATTAGAGTTTATGAACACTCTAATAAACACCACTGAAGACAACACAGTAATATTGAATAAAACAACTCTTCAATCAGTGCTAACTTGTTTGCAAGTGACACAAGCTAAAGTTAGACTTCTTCAAGAACGATCCCATCTATTGAATGATATGTTGATAGAACTCAAAAGTCAATAGTCGGTGAAGTTTTATGAACTAGTTTTTGTTCAGAACAACCCTCTCTATGATGATGATGATAATGATGATTTTGATCAACAATCGATGAAGGAACAAATCAACAAGCCAAATTCACAAGCAAATTCCAATGAAAATGAATCGCAAGCAGAAGATGCCAAAGCACAAAGTGATACAACAAGTATAAGTGAAAGTAAATGTGAAGCACGTCATCAAGTACAACATGATCTTTCCAAGAGGATCATCAAACCTTGGGAAGAATTACACTTCAATAGAAATAGACATGGCTTAGGATATGAAAATCAAAACAGTTTTCATATTCCAAATTACTCCAAACCAATTTTGTTTGTGAGCGTTGGATTCCTTCAAGAAAATTCAATTTCAGTTATTCAAGTTCAACATCAAAAAGATAAGCAGAAACATTTCAATCGAGTTGATCACAAGGAGAATCAGTGTTTTGATCTCCATCCTTTCCAACATTGTGGCAAGTATAAGCATTCTTTAGATAGATGTTCAACACTGAAGAAACCTGCAAGATTCAATATTCACTATGATTGGATTGATCCTTGGAAATGGTCATCAACAACCAAGCGATTATATAAGTATTACCAAAGAATTCAATCTTGAGTAAAGACCAATATTGTATCACATAATATTTTTGTGCCTCACATAAGTGGTCCCCTTATGGCATAGATTTCGAGCATGGCCCTCACGAGATGAGATAACATGTGGTTAATTCCACATGCCCACTTTTTGTTGTACTCAAATGGAACAAGTATGATACTCTCTTGAGCATAGAAGGGGGGATTACAATGATGTAACTCTCATACACCTTAATGGGGGGAGTTCAAAATTCCAGTGATGATGGTTCATGAAACCACTTGTGGTCTCTCCTTTCAACTGACAAAGGGGGGAGTTGATGATGGAATTGAAGATGGTTGTCAGACAGAAAACTTCGACAACACCAAACATCAAGTATGTTAGATGGGCATCGAATTTTCCAGATGAGAAACTGCAGTCTGTAGATGGCAGACTTTGAAAGAATAATTGAATAATAAATTGGGATGTTGATTTTGAGAGCAATTATGTGGACATTTGGTTCACCTAGATGGTCATTAGACCTAGCAGAGGATAGATGGATCCTACTGCATTATAGCTCGGCATTGATTGAGTTGTCAGAAATTTCTAGGGATGTGGAAGACTTGCAACCGATTCACTTCTCTTTGTTCACTTTCATCATATTGGAGTTCACATCAGTGAACAAAATTGTTGGCATTCTGGCTCACATGTTTACATAGTGGGATTTTTCAGATTTCTCAGCATCCATATTTGGCGGTTTTTTAGGCAGTTCTTCATTGTGGCTCAGCTCAAGAGTTTTAACATGAAGACTTGGACATGTACCAGTTTATGCACCTGCTTTGTTGGTATTATTGCTCAAACTTATGATAGAGGGGGGGAATGTTAGCCTCTTTCTCATATACAATCATTAAGTCTAAGTATACCACCTTTATTTATTTTACATACTATGATATAGTTGTTATCCTAAGTGTGTTGCTAGATTCCTATATTATCTCCTCCTACCTTATCTCCTGATGAGGTGTCGATGTGAGAACAATTGAGGTGGTTTCATTATTGTATTATATATTTGTATCATTAAGATTAATACAATGTTGAAAATTAAGGCTTAAGGCCTTTTCTGCCAATCTTCTTGTCCTAATTTTATTATGATCAATTTCTTCAAAGGCAAGGTTCCCTAGCATACCACACATAACCATCATATTGATGGAAATTGCATCCACCACACCCAACTTGGCCCATAGAGGATAGTAGGTATTGATTCATGAGGTAAGAAGTCTGGTGTCATGGTAAGTGTCATTTTAATATTTGGAGGATTTGAACATGTTTCTAAAGATCTTTTCTTGATATTGAAAAAATTTGCTTGGAAATTATGTTTTTTGTCATATTTCACCTTAGTGAGTGTCATGGTTTCCTAGTAAGTGTCCACCCTCAGGGAAAGGGTTGCTATCGAGGGGTCTCCTTGAAGGTTCATTGTACCATTCCCACTCATGATTTCCACCTTCCATCACTTCTTCACTTTTTTTTCCCCATATTTTAGTTATTCAGGTCTATTGACCCAAGAAGGGCATGTACCACATTTCATAGGAAGAAGGGGCCGCTAGGCTCAGAGGTGCCCTAGAAAAAATATCATGGAATAAAATTTCACCCTAGGATCCCAAGAGCAATGAAAAGCTTCTAAAAAAAGTAAGGGACCCAAAAATAACTAATTAATTAATAACACTTTCCAAGGTAGAGCGTTTGTGGGCTATGCATTTCCTTTTTAGTGCCCCTTATTGTCTACAACTTGTAAAGGCATGTGAACCAAGGTAGAGCATATGTGGGCTATGCATTTCCTTTTTAGAGCCCCTTATTTTCTTCAATTTGGTGACACATGAAAAATAAATGGATAATAAAGGGTTTGGAAAATATCCTTTAAAAACAAAAAGAGGAAAAGGATGTGGCTAGCCCTAAAAAAAGGCACCCATAAATGAGACAATGTGAGCCCTTGTATGTCATGAAACCTCATACCTAGAAGTATAACCCCATCCACCTCGCATTCACTACATGAATTAAAAAGGTTTCTCCTTGTGAACATCCCTTACTTGAGGAATCGGTTCGCCCAATAGGGCATTATGACACGCCTCCCAAATGTAAATTTCACAAATTGTATAAGGTCTTTGAGCATTTATTTATTTTTAAAAGGGGGATTTTATGCACATGTTCTTGTGGTTCTTTGATTAGATATGGCTTACTCTGAATGATATTGTGACTTGTGGACCCTTGGAGGGTGTACTTGTTTGTCTTTCTAGGTCCTTGCTAGATGTAATTTTTTTCGTGAAGGCACAAGGTCACTTGGAACTTCAGTGGGGCATGAAGCACAAAGGTTGGATGATGTTCCCCCTCTCATTGTACACATGAGAGACAAAGATTTAACTTTGGAGGCACTTGGATACCATGAGGAGAGAATTTTTCAGCTCCTTTCACCCCAACGTTGGATTTTGAAGGCCTAGGACGTCACCTTCTATTCCTGTGACATCACATGGAGGGCTAGGGCATGATTGGGCTTCAAAATTTGATGATGATGTGGCATGATTTGATGGAGAGGAGGACATATTTTTTTCACTAGGGCACTTGAGGATAGGACGTGAGGCCTTTCGAGGCCCAACGACTTCACTTGGAGGAAAAATGTCTTTCCTAGAAGGGCTTACGTCACCCTTAGGGCATGACATCACCCCTAAAGGGGTTTTACTTTATGTAATATTTGAATTTTAATATGTAAATGGACAAAAATAAATTTTGAATTGTGGACAAATGGTTTTAGGTGACCTCATATAAATAGAGGTCACCCTTTTGTCATTTTAATCATAACTCATTTGAGAATTACATAGTTTTTTGGATGAATTTTTCACCCTATTTGGGCAAGGCTCACTATCTCGTTTGAGTCTCTTTTGGATGTTATTTCTTGTATTTTGGTGGTGGAAATATAAGAGTTATCTCTTGGATGTTTTTTTCTTGTTATTGTGCTGGAATATTCTTGGTAAAGAAGGGTTTATATTGCTATTTCTTGGACTAGGTAAGGAACTCATGCTTTTGGGTTGTTTCTTTATTGGTTTCAAGGTTAATTTTGTAAAATCTTGGAGGAGTATAAAGGCATGCAACCTCCACCAAGATATATCATTTTTCATTTAATAATATTTTCTTGCAAAGGTTTCTAGGAGGAGTAAAAAGGATTACACCCTCCTAGATTTACCCTGCTAGTTTTGTTTTCTCTAGGAAGTAAAAAGGATTACACTCGTAAAGAAGTAAAAAAATTAGATCTTACACAAGAGACTCCATTAACCCACTTAATTGGCACTAGTCAAATTTGCTTTGGAGATATTAAATTGTTGCATTGGTATGCATGAATTTTAGAGATATTACAATTGATCAAGTTGGAGTCAAGTCTTCATGCTCTAAGCTTTCTTTCACCCTAAGGGCATCTAGTTTAGCCAATTGCTTCTCTTTTTTGTTACAAATTAATGTTGCATCCATTAGGGTTGCTTCAAAATCATCTTTTCTTCATTCATTGCTCACTATTCTACCACTGAAAGTTTCTTACAAGATGCAATTATTAAACTACTTGTTATTGGCTATCATTTGGGTGGATTGTTTGTTGATTTTGGTGGCTAGAATTTTCTTATATAGAAATTATTTTCTACAGAAACTTGGCTATCATAATAAATTTTTGATAACATCATACAACAACCACTATTCACCACCAAATTCATGCTCTAAGCGTTGGAAGTTTGACTAGCCATTGCTAGCTTTATTTTTTATATCTTATACTAGATTTTGGATGGTTAAATTTGCAGATATTGTTGTCATTTGTTTCTGATATATATATTTCCATACTGCTGAAATTTGGGATAACAAGGATTCTTTCTTAATTCTCATTTATTTAAGTCTAGTATATCTATCATTTGTCTTGTTTCGGGTAGGGATAACAATGTTTTGTAGATACATAACGCTTGGAAACCATTATCCAACTACAAGACTCATTCTCAAGCCTTATTCCTTATCAAATAAAAGGACCTACTCTAACTGCTAGGAAAAACATCCTTGGAATTCTTTCCAAGTGCACACCCTCTGCACACTCCCTACTGCTTAATTATGAACTCTAGAAGACCTGTAACAATTCCCCTCAGAATCATCAAATCCTTGTATTGTAGGTGTCCCAAGATCCTGTGCCACAACTCATAGAGGTTTTCACTATTGTTTACCAAAGACTAAACAAGATTACCCTGTAACCTATATAAATTTCCTTCTCTAACCCCAACGACTACTGCATTGTCTGAGATATCTTTCTCTAGACATATTAGTAATTTCCCTCTCTGAAAATTAATGGAAAAACACATTTCCTCCATAGTTGACACTGAAAGAAAATTCTTCTTCAAACCTGGTATGTAAAGCATGTCCTGGGAATCCAACGAACCCCCTGACTCAATATGGAATGCAACTATTCCCTCTCCCTTTATAACATATCTGGCATCATCACCAAGCTCCACATGAACATCTGAGTCACTCTCCATCAAACTACTAAATAGATCCCATGCTTTTGTCATATGATGATATGCACCACTATCCAAGAACCAATAACTCCTTGTAGTTGTGCTAGTAGAAAGGTGAGAAATCAATAAGTAATCCTTCTCAAACTTTGCTCCAAACTCATCAAGTTGTGTCTATGTTGATGTTGTTTTCTGTTTCTTTCCATTTCCCTTCTTCTTCTTCTCTAGACACTGAGATGCATAATGTCCATTCTTATGACATGAGAAGCACTTGATTTTACTCAAGTCCTTCTTCTTCCCTAGATATGATGATCCCCCATCAGTGTTAGCCTTCTTGCTAGAACTTTTTTCTTTTCCCTTCCTTGTCTTACTAACAAGAACCAATTTCTATTCACTACCTCCCTACCTAATTCTCTTAGACTCCTCCTGTGCCTCTTCCTGGATGCAATCATCCCAAAGTATTTTCCAATATATGATATTTTTCCGAGGGATTACTCCCTTGACAAATGGTTTCCAAGACTTGGAAAGACCATTCAATGCCACATTCATGAGCTCTATGTCCTTTGTTTTCTCCCCTATGGATGCAAGTCGATTACACACTTGTGTGATCCTCATGAGATAGGTGGTAACATTATCATATATATACATCTACAAGAATCTAATTTTATTCCTTAATGCCATCTTCCTATTCATGTTTGTGCTCTGGAATAACCCTACCAAGGCATCAAACATCACTTTGTTCATATTATTCTCTAGGTGAGGGATTAAATTATCCTCACAGAATCCAGTAGGACCCTCTCCTCTTTTGTAAATATGTTGAACCTGCATAGAATAGATCTAGCTGGGAATTGACATACACAGTTGCAAAGAAAATAGAAGAAAAGAGAAAACAAGAGAGAAATAATGGAAGAATTCTTGTTAACCAAATGAATGAATGATTATTTACACATGATATAATCTATATAACTCAACCAATGTGCATTGGAGGATAATCCAATGTGCCATAGTGGTGGTATAGAGTGATTTGGACACACACCAGCAGTTATAGGAGTAAACTACCACCTAGTCTAGTCTCTCGGGCAGCTACGGGAGTGAACTACCACCTAGCCAAGTTAACTAGTCTATCAGTCTTCAATTAACTGAATGAAACAGAGTGAAGTGAGGAGGAGATCAAGGAATCATGGGTAATGTGCTAGTCTGGTGATGATCCCAAGGACAATGCGCATTAGTTGGTGATGATCCTAATTTTGCATCGTGATAATCCCAATGTAGCATCTAGACTCCACTCAACTGATCAAACTGAAGTGAAAAATGAAGAGAATATTCTCCCTAGAGGAATATTCTTCCTAAAATATAGGAGACTGAATAATGACTAATAAACATAGGAAAAACCTTAGGAAAAATAAATCCTATGTGTGTGTGAAGTAACTCCAACACCCCCCCTGAACATCACTATGGTGAAAATAAGGAATGGATCCCAGCAACGAGGCCATGTT
>JASDQU010739573.1:349608-365314 GCA_032191745.1 Picea mariana | reverse complement strand
ATGTGATTCTCCCGAATCTATGATCCAAGCATCGCGAGTGGAGTTGATGGCAATCAAAGCATGGCTAGAATTATCTTTCTTAGGATTCTGATCTTCTGGATTCTTCTTCTCGGCACCCTCAAGGATGTGATCTCCAAGGTTGTTTTTCTGAAGTATTTGAGACATTATATCTATCTGTTTCTTCATACATGTGAATTATGGATGGAATCCTTTATGGAAGTATGTGCATTTCTCTCATTTTCTTCCCTTTCCACCTTTGGATCCAGAGGTATCATTGAAGGGTTTTGAGTACCCTTCCTTCTTCGGATTCTCGCAATATTTTCTTTATCCTTTATCTTTATATTTATGATATTGATGACTGCTTCCATCTTGCACAGTAAGTGCATGCACCTTTGGGCCTTTGATTTTTGACGCAGCACCCCTACCTCATCAGGGATCTGACCTCTGGGACTTTGGATCTTCACACTCCTTGAGCCAAAGTGACTCTCTTAGTTCCCACTGGAACCTTCAAAACATATGACTACAGGTCCTCCTATGAAAACCCCACTTTCTTGAATCCAACAGTAGGCGCGAGTCTTCTCTCCCATGTGACCACGATGCTATGACAGTGGGCCACACACAACAAGGAATTTCGCGAGTCGCTATTTTGAGAGTTTGGTGTGGAACAATCCTAACACTCTGCAACCCTGAAACCCCGAAGCTCGATATGGGGTCTATCCTCAAGTTATATCTAACGATCCTAGGCCTTCTTTGATCGATGGTCATGATCACGTCGTGACTTCGCATTTCATGAGATCGGGAATACTGTGCAACACAAACCCGACGCTCCAACTCCTGATTCCTGAAATCCAGCTAAAATAGATCTATAGCTCTGTTTCTCCATTGACCAATGGTTCGGATTGAATCGACAATCTCTTTTCGGATCTTGGAGAGTCTTTATCCCTATCTTCCGATAACTGAAACCTAAAAATCCTAATACCAACGACTCTTGTTGACTCAGATCTAATGGATGTTATTCCTTCTGGCTTGGTGAGTGTTGAAAGGTTATCAACCTTATCTCCTCCGCTAATCCACTAGATCTAATGGTCCATGGAATATCGACGTTCTCCCTTTGAACTTTTCCACCGTCTATTTCAATTCCTTAATGGCTCCTTACCAAAGAGCTTGATGTCCTTTTCTTCTGAACTTAACTCCTATGAGTCAACTTCAAACCTCATTCTTCCTTCAAACTCTTCGAAGTCTCTCTCCCTTATGATCTTGACTTCTTCTACAAACTCGAGGATCCCAAGGATTCTTTGTGCGCACACCTTGCATCACTCTCAACAACCTCTGGTTGTTGAACTTCTCAATTATGTGCACCCCTTGTGACAGAAATCCCTCAACCACTCACTAGGTTGTAAGTGTCTAAGACTTCAATTAGCTGGCCTATGCACACATTGCACAACTCTGTGTTGTATTTTCACTTTTGATGGTATAAGAACAACGGTATCTCTCCTAAGTTTTTCTAAGATAAAACTCATAATTTGTCAATGCACTCCTTGTGGACCTTCACTGCACTTCTTGCAGAAATTCTCAGGAAGAGAAACAATTGAAACTTATACTTCCTCTATCATAGAGTTCACACTCTCAACATGAATTCACGAGCATACATACACACAACATTGAAACAAATGCATAACAAAGAATACAATCAGACTGTAAACATACCATTCAATATATGTAAACAAAATTCAAAGACACCATGAAGTTGGATCAAATCCTTCTCATATATTAATCCAAGTGCATCTGTACATGGGTCCTATAAAAATAGCTATCTTCTCATACAATTTCTACAGCTCTATTCTTCTCTATTCACCTATGCTCTCTTTCTCTACAGCTTACAATAATGATACTACAATACATGTGATGGATCTTCCTTAGAGTTTTCCCTCCTACATTACAAGCTATCTTATCATAATTAAAAGCTACAACTAGATTACATTTATTACAATAAATGCCTCCTTTAAACAATAGATGAGAGCAACTACTCAAGATTTGTATTACAACTCAAAACATAAATGTGAATGCATTCTTTCAAGGTATTTCATTAATGTTTTATCTTTTAAATTCAAAACATTCTCATAATGTGCGTTGGTTCATTTCCAGCTATCCTCCTCTTTGCGCTTGCATATGATGCTCCTGCATCATACTCCTCTGGCTGAAAAATTCATGAACTCCTGTTCATGAGCTCTTGCACCTTCTGTCCATGTTTCTATATCTTCACTTCGCTTTCCCAACTGGAATCTTCAATCGGGTGTCCCTTCCATTTTATCAAATACTCAAAATATTTCTTCCTTCGGGTCTTCTTGCTAATTCTCTGATCAATTATCCTTTCCATCTACAGCTTTTCAGCTACGAGCAGTTGTTTAACCCACTGAATTTCTTTCTGATTCTCTGCTTCATCTGGTTCATCTACTCTGTAAGGATACATATCTGCTATGTTGAATATGGGTGATATGCCCACATCATCTAGTAATTCGATCTCGTAAGCATTTGCCTCAAATTTCCTTAAAATTTTACACAGCCCTATCCTTTTCATCTTTACTTTATTATACGTTCCCTTTGGGAATATTTCTTTCCTCGAGTGAGCTAAAAACAAATATCCCACTTCAAATTGAAGCTCTCTTCTATGCTGATATGCTCTGTGCTTATATTCCTGGTTGGAATTTTTTAACCGCTCTTTGATTTTACTGTGGAGCTCTTACATATCTTCTACAAAATCTTCTTCTCCAGCACTTCTGAAATCACTTTGCTCTAAGTCCCTCAACTCAGACACTCCTCTTGGTTGCATTCCATACATTTTCTGGAATGGGATTTGTCCTGTGCTCCTATTAGGTGAGTCATTATATGCAAATTCCACTTGTGGCAGAATTTGATTCCACTGACTATGATGTTCAACAACTAAAATTCTCAATAAGTCCCCCAAAATCTGATTCACTACCTCAGTCTACCCATCCGTCTGAGGGTGATATGTTGAACTGAAAGATAAATTTGTTCCCATCTTCTTCCATAGTGTTCTCCATAAATGACCAACAAATTTGGTATCCCGGTCTGAAACAATACTCTTGGATAAGCCATGAAGTCGAACAACTTCTTTGAAAAAGAGGTTTGCAATGTGTGTTGCATCACTAGTTTTCTGACATGGAATAAAATGTGACATTTTTGAGAATATTTCAACTACCACGAATATGGAATCACAACCTCTTTGTGTCCTTGTCATTCCTAACACAAAATCCATGCTTACCGCATCCCACAGCCTCTCTGGTACCGACAATGGTTTATACAATCCTATATTCTATCTTTTCCCCTTTGCATGCTGGAAAATTCTACATTTGTTGACAAACTTCTTGACATCTGTCCTCGTTCCTAGCCAATAATATAGACTATTCATTTGTGCAAACATTTTTTCATGGCCGAAATGTCCAGCCAATCCTCCACTATGTTTTTCCTTTAAAAGGTTTCCCCTCATAGAACTCTTTGGGATACACAACTAATTTCCTTTGAACAATAATCCATCCTGGATTAAGTATTCAATCCATTGGCTTCTGTCTCTCAGAACAGGATTCTCACATGCTTCATAAGCGTCCCTGAAATCTGAATCATCTCTGTATATATTCTTAAGGCTATCAAAACCTAAGGTCTTCACATGAAACTCTTGCGGAATCAAACATTTCCTACTCAATGCATCAACAACCTTGTTAGAAGTTCCAGAAATGTGTTGTATAACAAAAGTAAATTTTTGCATATATTCAACCCATTTTGCATGTTTTTGGTTCAATTTTTCTTGTTTGGTTATGAATTGTAAAGCGTGATTATCTCTATACAAAACAAACTCCTTCGGAACCAAATAATGTCTCCATTTCTTCAGTGCTTGTCTGATTGCATAAAACTCTTTATCATACGTGGAATAATTATTTTTGGCATCATTCAGCTTCTCACTGAAGTATGTAATCGTTCTATTGTCTTGGCTTAAGACTGCTCCAATCGCGAATCCACTTGTGTCACATATGACTTGGAATGTTTTGCTAAAATATGGCAGAACCAAAATTGGTTGTCCAATTATCTTCTCCTTTAGCAACTTGAAACTTATCTCTGCTTCCTTTGTCCAATGAAAATATTTGTGTCTTTTCTTGACCATGTCCATCATTGGTGAAAAAATTCCACTAAAATTTCTGATGAACTTCCTGTAAAAACTGGCTAATCCATGGAATCTTTTGACTTCAAAGATGTTCCTTGGCGACAACCAATACCTGATTTATTTTACTTTCTCAGGATCCATCTTCAACTCATTCGAAGAGATTACAAAACCCAAATAAATGAGTTTTGTCTTCATGAAAGATGACTT
This sequence comes from Picea mariana, assembly GCA_032191745.1. Lineage (NCBI taxonomy): Eukaryota > Viridiplantae > Streptophyta > Pinopsida > Pinales > Pinaceae > Picea > Picea mariana. Next base: position 360,930 of record JASDQU010739573.1, on the reverse strand, counting down.
CTTCAAATTTATCAGCAACTTCTCTTGCTGCAACCTTCTCATCACTAGGGTTAAATGTCTCAAATTATCTTCCTCATTCTTACTGAACATCAGTATATCATCAAGATACACAATTACAAATTTACCAATGAAATATTTTAAGACTTTGTTCATCAACCTCACAAAAGTACTTGGTGCATTCGTTAAACCAAATGACATGACAAGCCATTCATAAATCCCTTCATTCATCTTGAATGATGTCTTCCATTCATCACCTTCCCTCATTCTAATTTGATGAAATCCTCTTTTCAAATCAACCTTTGAAAAAAAAAATTCTCCACTCAAGCAATCCATCAACATCCATCCTGGGTAAAGGAAATCTATACCTAATGGTGATTTTGTTTATCTCCCTTGTGTCTGTATACATCATCCATACACCATATTTCTTTGGACTTAGCACTATTGGTACAATGCATGGACTCAAACTTTCTCTAATCAACCCTTTGTCCATCAAATCCTAGACTTGCTTCTTGACCTCTTCATTCTCCTACGACGTCAATCTGTATGCTTATTTGTTTGGTAAAATCACCCCTAGTATAAGGTCAATGTGATGGCTTATGCTCCTGATGGGTGGCAATGAAAAAGGTAAATCGTCCACCATTATATAAGAGAAATTCTCCAGCAGTTCCTGAACTTCCTCCGGTAGATCATCTATCGAAGTATTCATCAAAACGACTCTAGGTTTTCTTACCACAGCAAACTGCATTTCTTCATCTTTCTTGACTTCATCAAGAAGCTCCTTACCACTAATGAGAAGTATAGTGTTGCTTGTCTCTTCTTTCACCTTCTTGTCTTCAATTGGTAGCAACATATGAGTCCTACCATTCTTCTATATGGTGTACGTGTTCCTTCTCCCATCATGAAAAACATTTATGTCATATTTCCACGGTCTCCCCAACAAAAGATGACAAACATCCATGGGAATAACATCCAATAGGATTTCATCTTTGTAACCCCCTATCTTAAATTCAACTAAACATTGTTTAGTGACTGTTACCTGATGTCTTTTTTGCAACCATGAGACTTTATATGGGCTCGGATGTGAAAATGTTTCCAATTCCATCTTCTCCACCATCTCTGTGGATACTAAATTATTTTTGCTTCCACTATCAATGATCACCTTGCATACCCTATCCTTGGTCTTGCAAGAAGTTATAAACAAACTGTCTCTGGACTCAACTCTCCGCCTCTTTCTCTAGCTTCAAGAGAATTTTCCTCATCATTAAGGACCTTCTGCCTCAACATTTCGCCTCTATGCTTCTGAAATATGAGCTTTGCCTCCTCCATCTCTTTTCCTATCAGGACATTCAAAATATTTGTGTCTGATCTTCCCATAGACAAACATTTTATCTCACCTCCTCTGCCTCTTCCTCTTCCTCTTCCTCTTGCTCGCGGAAAAGTGTTCTTGTCAGCATATTGTCTTCCCTATGAACTTCCTCCTCTTTCAAGGTAGTTATGAGGCTTATTTTCTTTATCTTTGGGCTTCTATACTCTGTCCTGGGAAATTGCTTTGCCTCTACTCTGACTTCTACCTCTGCCTCTTTGACTTTGCTTCCGACCCAATTTTTCTTCTACCTTTAGAGCAATCTGATAAGAATCTTCTACATTTCTAATCGCCACCATGCTCATTTTATCTTGAATGTCATATCTCATACCATTCATGTATCTGACGAATTTTTCATCATCACTCTCGCGATGCCCTGCTATGATGTTAAGTCTATAAAATTCCTTAGTGTACTTCTTTATTGTCATCCCTTTCTATCTCAAATTTTGTATTCTTCGAAACAAATTGATTTGATGGTCTCTGGGTATAAATTTGGCCTTCATCTTGCGACCATCCTGTCCCATCTTTTGATTCTTTGCTTACCTTTGCAATGCCTATCAGCCTGCAGTTCATCCCACCATAGTGTTGCATGCCCTTTCAGTCTAGTGACAACATGTTTTACTTTATTATCCTTTTCTATATCCTCATAATTGAAGTATTTATCTAGAGCTCTAAACCAATCTAGTAGATCCTCAACATCTAAGTTTCCTTCATACATCAAAATGTCCATTTTTTCTCTGGCACCTATCCTTGCAACAACTCTAAATAGACATTCTTCTGCTGCATCTTCAGCTTTGACTTCTTCTTCTCCGGGTCTTGCTTCATTCTCATTTTTGGATTCACTGACATCTCCAGAATCAACTGTCCATTTCTATGTTGTCTCCATAGAATCTAATCAGGCATGAATTTCTCTCATTTCCTTCTCCATGACTGGATTGGGCATTAGTATGTATTGATGTCTTCTAGGCAGAATTGTTCAAATCTGTTCCATGCAGGATTTTAAACCACAACTTGTCTTCTGTCTTCTCTCACTTACAGAAAACAATGATTGTAAGCTAAGATTTGATACCACCTGACACAACACCCCTACCTCAGTAGGGATTTGCTGACCTCGAGGCCTTTGGATCTTCACACTCCTTGAGCCGAAGTGATTCTCTTATTTCCCACTAGAATCTTCAAAACATACGACCATAGGTCCTCCTACGAAAACCCCACCTGCGCAAATCCAGCACTACGTGGGAGTCTTCTCTCCCACGTGACCACAACACTATGACCGCGGGCCACACACAACAAGGAATTTTGTGATTCACGATTTCAGGAGTTTGGTGTGGAACAATCCTAACACTCCATAACCCCAAAACCCCGAAGCCCGATATGGGGTCTCTCCTCATGTTAGATCTAATGATCCTGGGCCTTCTTTGATCGACGGTCATGATCGCATTGGGACTTCACGTTTTGCGAGATCATGACTATTGCACAACACAAACCTGACGCTCCAACTCCTGATTCCCGAAATCCAGCTAAACCAAATCTATGGCTCTGGTCCTCCACTGACCAATGGTCTGGATTGAATCGGCAATCTCTTTTTGCGGATCTTGGAGAGTCTTTACCCCTATCTTCCGATAACCGAAACCCGAAAATCCTGAGACCAATGACTCTCGTTGACTCAGATCTAATGGATGTTATTCCTTCTGGATTGGTGAGTGTTGAAAGGCTATCAACCTTATCTTCTCCTCTGATCCACTGGATCTAATGGTCCACGGAATATCGGTGTTCTCCCTTTGAATTTTTCCACCATCTGTTTCAATTCCTTAATCGCTCCTTGCCAAAGAGCTTGACGTCCTTTTCTTCTAAACTTAACTCCGGTGAGGCGACTTCAAACCTTGTTCTTCCTTCGAACTCTTCGAAGTCTCTCTCCCTTATGAGCTTGAGTTCTGCTACAAACTCAAGGATCCCAAGTATTCTTTGCACACACACCTTGCGGCACTCTCAACAACCTCTGGTTGTTGAACTTCTCAATTTTGTGCACCCCTTGTGATAGAAATCCCTCAACCACTCACTAGGTTGTAAGAATCTAGTACTTCAACTGGTTGACCTGCGCACACCTTGCACGACTTTGTGTTGTATTTTCACCTTTGCCGGTATAAGAACAACGGTATCTCTCCTAAGTTTTTCTGAGATAAAACTCAAAACTTGTCAATGCACTCCTTGCAGACCTTCACTGCACTCCTTCCACGAATTCTCAGGAAGAGAAACAATTGAAACTTATACTTCCTCTATCACAGAGTTCACACTCTCAACATGAATTCACGAGCATACATACACACATCATTGAAACAAATGCATAACAGAGAATACAATCAGGCTGTAAACATACCATTCAATAGATGTAAACAGAATTCAAAGACACCATGAAGTTGTATCAAATCCTTCTCATATATTAATCCAAGTGCATCTGTACATGGGTCCTATAGCAATAGTTATATGCTCAGACAATTTCTACAGCTCTGTTATTCTCTGTTCACTTATGCTCTCTTTCTCTACATCTTACAATAATGATACTACAATACATGCGAGGGAGCTTCCTTAGAGTTTTCCCTCCTACATTACAAGCTATCTTATCAGAATTAAAAGCTACAACTAGCTCACATTTATTACAATAAATGCCTCCTTTAAACGATAGATGAGAGCAACTCCTCAAGATTTGTATTACAACTCAAAACATAAATGTGAATGTATCCTTTCAAGGTATTTCATTAATGTTTTATCTTTTAAATTCAAAACATTCTCAAAATGTGTGTTGGTGCATTTCCAACTGTCATCATCTTTGCGCTTGTGTACGATGCTCCTGCTTCAATTTTTCCCATGTTGATGAGCTTGGTCCTCTCTTGTGTCAAAGATTCGATAAATTCCTCAAGAGAAGGCATCTTCCAGGTAGCTCCATAGGTGAATCTAACTGAATGGAATGTGTATACAAACAGTGAGAATTAAGGACCAATTTTGGAGAGAATGGTGAGAACTATTTGTTTCTCCTCCTTATATTTATCAACCCCACAAAGCCTTAATTTGCGACAATAAATCCTTATATTTTGTAAAGAAATGTTGGAGATTGTAGAATGTTTTTGGATCCAATGTAAGAAATTCCACCTCGAGCATGTGTCCCCTCATATCATCCTTTTTTGCAAAAATCCCTTCCATGGTGGTCCAGGCTTCATTAGGGGTTTTACAAGAAGATAAGTGAAAAAGGAGATCGGGAGAAATGAGACTACAAATTGTTCTGAATGCTTCGCCCATTCGATTTAGATACTTGGATTTTTCTATGGCTGATGTTGGTTCTGTTTTTGTGTTCATGGTTAACCTACACAATCCTCTTCTTTGAAGATGCATGATCATCTTATCCTTCCATGCAAAGTAATTGTAAGGTGTAAGAATGAATTCTTTTGAAAAATCCATTTTTCCGTTGTCTTCAATCTTCAGTTTCTGCAAAAATAATTTGGTGTGTCTTTTCCCTAGCAGTCCATCAGCTCTGATACCATGTAAATGTGTTGAACCTACACATAATATATCTAGTTGGAAATTGACATACACAGTTGCATAGAAAATAGAAGAAAAGAGAATACAGGATAGAAAGAATAGAATAATTATGATTAACCAAATGAATGAATGATAATTTACACATGATATACTTTGTATAAATCAACCAATGCACACTGGAGGAGAATCCAATGTGCCATAGTGGTGGTCTAGAGTGATCTAGACACACACCAACATTTACAGAAGTAAACTGCCACCTAGTCTAGTCTCATGTGCAGTTACGGGGGTGAACTACCACCTAGTTGAGTTAACTAGTCTAGCAGTGTTCAGTTAACTGACTGAAACTGAGTGAAGTGAGAAGGAGATTAGGGAATCATGGGTAATGTGCTAGTCTGGTGATGATCCCAAGGACAATGCACACTATCTGGTGATGATCCCAATGCTACATGGTGATAATCCCAATGTAGCATCTATACTCCACTCAACTGATCAAAGTGAAGTGAAAAATAAAGAGAATATTCTCCCTAGAGGAATATTATTCCTAAAATATAGGAGACTAAATGATAACTAATAAACATAGGAAAAATCTTAGGAAAATGAAATCCTAGGTGTGTGTGAAGTAACTCCAACAAATTTGATCTCCTTCTTGTTGTGATCCTCCAAAGTTGTTGGATTTGTTGGTGGAGTAACTACTTTATCCACTAACTCCTAAATATCATACTCCTTCAATGCCAAATTTACTCTTGGTTTCCAAGATAAAAAGTTTTATTCTCCATCCAATCTATATTCAACTCTCAATGGTGTTGTTTCCATCCCTAAGACCTAATAATCTGCCTTGGAAATAACATGTTGCTGAAAACTACCCCTATGTTGACCTGTACGAACTTATATGTGATTGTCACTACTACAACCTGTGCATGTACACTATTTTCACCACTGAAACCTGTGTATGTACATGAATGTCACCATTATAACCTACATATACACAACTATTCCCAAAGCCTCCCACATATGTACATGACTATGGTTTTTGTGACCCGCGTACACCTTTGTACACCTGCAAAAAATAAGTTTTACATCTGTACAGTTGTTTCCTAGAAACATGTCCTTCGATAATTTCCACCTACTAGTTATGGATCTATTATGGATCTAAGATCATGTACTTGGTTTCCTCTCAGAGCACCTGCTCTAATATTGTAATGAAATTTCTCCTACTCAACACCCGACCGTTAATTCCAAATAAATCACTTATTGAATTAAATCATAGTTGAAGAATCAACTAAACATGCAGCGGGAGCATAAACAAGGAAATCAAATCAAGCACACATAAACACCCATATTTTCCAGTATAAACCCATGGAAAAAACCCGAAGAGAAAACCAGTGTTGAGAATGATTTTCTTAAGCTAAAATCAGGGCTCCCATAACAAGGATAATGGCCCACTGAGAGAAATACAACTGTAGACAAACCTGACAAAGTTTGACCTATTGTACGAACCATAACCGCATGATTTTCGAGGTGTACGCGACTTTTCTTCATCAAACCCATGTATGTACGTGACTATCTCCACCGCAACTCGTGTACATGTATGGAAAAACTATACAGAAAGCTTCGTACAACATGACACTCTCATGTGACTTACTTTGACATAAACCCACCTATGTTGCCTTTGTTTTCTCTTCTCCTTGACCTGATCTCTACATTGAAGTCCTTCTACACCTATCCAAGATTGTGAATCGCATTCCTTCGTGACCCAATACTCTATGTCGACTCCCTCAACACCTATGAAGTTTCAGGTGTCTTCCTCCTTCACCCTATCCTTTCTTTTATAATCGTGAATTATATCTCCAAAGTAATTGCATTTTGAGATTAATTCTCACACTCACTTGAGATTTAGAAACATGCTAATTACTTTTAGAACTTTCCTTAAATAGCTCAATTAAATACTTACATTTAATTGATTAATAAAAGAAATTTACTTTAATAATTCCTTTAATCATCCCCGGATGGGGTGATAGTGCAGCCCATGTGTCATACAGAAAGGATCGTAGACGACCAACGTGGCATCAACCATGTGACAGGCATGTGTCCCTCCCTACCTCCCATGCCATGAATTTAACGCAACTCCATTGTTACCAGAGCGCCATTACTCCTAGTGCACTCTGCTCTAGCCTCTCATCCCCTCAATGGATCAATGCAATGGATCTGCCTTTACTCTGCTCATGTGTGTCCTCCTCCACCAGTGGTCTTTGCATAATGAATCTCACCAGCCTCACTTTCATCGTTATTCGATTATGGTTGAGTCCTCCAACAACCTACGTCCTCCCCTGCTGCTCCTTGGATTTATTAGCCTTCTTCTCATGCCGGCTTTGCATTTATGCGCTTCAGTCACATCGAGACAACGAGGGAATCCCAGACGTAGATCGGCCTACAAACTAAATCAATCACACTTGGAAATTTGACCCTTGCCTTCCCCTTCACCCTCTCATAGTTCATCACCCTCCTCACCAACCTCCTTGGAGCAGTCTTCCCATAGCCTCAACAGTCTTCCACCCCTCTCATCGCCCTATACATGCAGGATTTAATGGTTCGATCTCTTGGGAAACTCTTTGGGTTTCAATCCAGGGCCAATTTCAGACTTGGATTCCACTTCGCAACCAGCTCCAGTCATGCCTCCCAATTATCCTAAGAATTCGACACCTAATCCTTTGTCAGTTCATTCGCCTCCGGTCCAAGCCCCGAGTGAAGGGTTCTTTGATGACCATGGACATCAACAAGAGAAGCCTCACTCCTGCTTAGACTATTCCACCTACACAAATATATAAGAAGGCCTTGCAATTCTGCAAGGCTTGGTGGTTGAAGTACGTAAGGAAGTGGACGACCTATGTTTTCGTTTGGAGGTCTTGGACGGGTAGGGGACACAAATCCTACAAATTCTTTTAGCCTTGCAAGGATTGTGCCACCCCTCAGATGGAGGGAACGAATAGCTGATATTGGTACCAGCCTCGCACATGTCTTCGGAGGAGGAAGCAGCACCAGGCACGGCGCCAATGCTCAAGTCCACCTACTTGGACGATCCCACAACTTGAAACACACAGGTGTCTCTCTGCATGGTTTGTTGGATGTTTATATTTCATTTTGCCACTTTTCTCTTTTAGTTATATTATGTCTGGTTTGTCTTATGTCAGTCTTAGTGGAAATAGGATTCTGAGTAAATCGGTTTCCCCCATGGGGCGATTTTACTCCAGGTGTTAGACGTTGTCTTTTGACTGGTCTTTTGATACATTGGTTCCAGACCTGGGAGGCTGGCTAAATTGGTTTCCCCACGGGGCAATTCAGTTATTACAGTCTAGGTTAAACTGTTGATGCTGTAATTTTTTACTTTGAAAAACTTTTTATAGAATCTTACTTACAAAAAAAAAATCATTTAATCAAAGTAAATTCAAGAGTAGAAGGTTTTGGACAGTTTCCACACATCTAAACACATAGACTTGATGTTTAGACACATATACCTGTGCGGAAATACCTGCCTAATGCTACCACTAGCATCAACACATTTTTCGAAGTTTCATTAAGTTTATTTCTTTTAAGCATTTAAGTTTATTTCTTGTAAGCATTGAGAACTCCTATTTTTTCATGTGATAGTCTCATAAGGCTTGCCAATTTTATTTTTATGATCTCTATTTTTCATTTTTTTTTTAATCAAAGTATACCAGTCATTTATCATATAGTACTAAATTTTACCGTTAATAAGTTAATGCCAAAATCTATTCGCAGCTTCAAAACAATTATGGATGAGAACTTATGTGGACACATAGTGAAACATTTTTTGGAGCTTCGAAAAAATTGTGGATGAGAATTTATAACATTGTTGGTACCAATGACGTGGACACATATGGTGTATGCAAATGAAGATGGAAAGTTTATATTGCACCATCTTTCATTGGGTGAAATTAAATCATAGTTATTTTCAAGTGATTGGACAAATATCATAAAACGTATTCCATTGCATTTTAGTATTTTTATTGTATAGTAAAAAAAAATATTGTTTTTTTTTCAACCTATTTAGTATTCATCCTTAGTGAAGGTTTTCTTACAATTTAGACGGTGCTTTCATTTGTTGGTTTTTATATAAATTATACAGAATGCTTATGAGGTAATTATTACTTAGATTTTATGTTATTTTAAACTATTGCAACAATCATTCAAACGAGTTTTAAAAGTAAAAAGATTATTGAAAAAACTCAGAAACTTTTTGCACATAAAAGAATGTTATCTGTATCAAAACATGATAGATCTGTAGTTAAAATAAATTTAAGTTGATAAAAAAAATAATAAAATAAAATAAGACAATATATTTTTATTTGTGTTTATAGAAAATATGATTAAATCTATAAAATTAAAAATTAAAAAATATATATTTACAATTTTAATATTTTTAATTAAAAAAACATAGTAAAACTAAATCTAGAAAAATCACAAACATAATGAAAAAATTCCTAAAATTAAATTAAATTAAATTAAATTAAATTAAATTAAATTAAATTAAATGATTACCACAAACTTGAAAACTTCCTAAAATTAAATAATTCTGGAATATAACATAATACAAACTTAAAGAACACAATCATAAAACTTTATTTACTATTCAAACATGATTTTTATGGTTTAAATATAAATATGTTTTAAAATCATTAAACTTTTATTAATATTAAAAATGTTTTTCTAATTTGTATTTATTTAAAAGTTTTCATTAAATCTTTTATTAATATACTTTATTTACGTAATTAATATTAAAAATGTTTTTCTAATTTGTATTTATTTAAAAGTTTTCATTAAATCTTTTATTAATATACTTTATTTACGTAGTTAAAAATGTTTTTCTAATTTATATTTATTTAAATTTTTTTATTAAATGTTTATAATATACGTTAGCAATAGTAAAAAAAGAATTAAAAAATAAATCACAAATTGCTACAACTTACTTCATAGAAGCAAAGAGGTTAGGAAAAATAATTGATCACAAAGATAGGTTGATCTGTGTCAAAGTAAGTTGTAATGACCATAAATTTAACATACTTAGTAAATCTCCGAGCTTAAAAGGGTCACGAATATTTATAAATGAAGACCTCATTCCCAAAGACCAAGCTGAATTAAGGAAGGAAGTTCAAAATGTAAAAGAAGCCAGTAAAGAAGGAAAATGGGCAATAATTAGAAATCGAAAAGTTATTGTTAGGGATAGAGACCAGAAGGATAATAATAAATAGGAATTTGGAACACTTTGGATCCTTTTTTGGAATTGTCGTGGCTTTCCATGGCACAAAGGTCCTATGATAAGTTGGATCCTGAATGATATTGATATTATCTGTCTAGCTGAAACTTGGGAGCATGAGGAGTCTAAGTTCCCTAACATGGAAGGATTTGTCTTGTGGTCGACATGGAATAAAAATTCCCACCGTCTAGGGATAGGAGGCATAGCTTGTTATATTAGAAAAAACATTTCTCCTCACATTCAAGTTCATAAAATTGACCCTCTTAATCAATACATTGGGATAGAAATTTTAGACACCAATGCTAAGAAGATGTATATAGAAATTTGTTATTTTTCACCTATTAATTCTACTTTTTATAAGAAAAATAATCTAGATAAAAATTATCCCTATATTAATTTAGAACAAGATATTTATAATTTGAAAAATGAAGGTAATATCCTCGTGCTAGGAGACTTTAATGCTAGGATTGCAACTAAACAAGCTACTCTTTTAAGTGATGACTCAAAACATAATCCTTTATGGCTAGATGAGGACCTTGTTTTATCTAATAGCTACAAAAGAAGCTCTCAAGACCTAATTGAGAATTTGTTTGGTACTGAGTTGGTCAAGCTCTGCAGCTCTCAAAACCTAATAATTTGCAATGGAGTAATGAAGTGGCCAAACTCCAACCAAATGACCTGTATTCATGGGCTAGGTAGTAGTGTTGTTGATTATGTGATATCTGATATCCCCGTTTCCAACCAAATAACATATTTTGACCTTTTTTAAATGACCATGAGCCTGACTCTGATCATAAACCTTTAACCCTAACTCTAAACTTTTCCATGCATAGGAGCATCATTGAAGAGAATTTTGATAATCAAAGGAATTTGCGCTTTGACAAAAGTAAAGTTGACATTTTCTTAAAGGATTTAAATAGTAAATTAAACCTCCTAACTTATAAGGATGACATTGAAGAACTCTATCATAATTTTACAAATACCCTTTCCACTTCTATTAACAAGTTCTCTTTCGAAGTTTCCCATAAAAAGAATAATAGAACAACCAACCCTTGGTATGATAAAGAATGTAAAATTGCTAGGAAAGCCATTAGGGATGCTTCTAATGAGCCCTTAAAACTCGATAAGATCAATACGTACAAAGCCCTAATTA
>JASDQU010739573.1:311192-322076 GCA_032191745.1 Picea mariana | reverse complement strand
TATATATATATATATATATATATACATTAAAAGTTATTTTTTCAATTTATGAATTTCGTTAAATGTTAGATTTATTAATTAAAAAAATCATAATTTTTTTTATCTCTTAATTATCAATATTCATGAACACATAAAAATGGCATAGAAAGTTGTTAAAGGGTCCACCTAATATGGGATGTTACTGAAATGTATGAATATCCATGAACACATAAAAAATGGTATAAAATGTTGTCAAAAAGTCCACCTAATTATGGGAGGTTATTGAAATGGGATGCGACATGGGAGGTTGTTATTAACTATAAAACATTTAGCTAATTTTAATGGTATAGGTAGTTTTTTTTTCCAAGGAAAAAATGTATAGGTGGTTGTTATTAACTATAAAATATATATTTATGAAGAGTATATGAAGCTTAATGATAGGTAGACCTGGGTAGAAGGTAGGGTTTGGAAGGTTTTCAAGAATAATAAAGGGACAAAATTGTGAGTTGACTCAGGCGACAACAGAGGATCACGGATCGATGAAGGAGATGGGGTTATTAGAACTAGGAAAGGGGAAATCGTTTAAATATGCAGTCACAAGGGTTTCAAATATAACCCCAATGGAGAAATAAATATAGCGGGGGTAGGGAAAGATCCTAGAGAAAATGGAATCCCTACAAATTTGGACGTGGGATCATGGAGAGAAAATCATAGGATGAATAATGATTGTTTGGTGAAGAACAAGGAAAACCATCGATATGAGATCACATCATAAACTACATCTAGTACATGAAGGATCATGCAATAATTAGAAAATTCATGGGCATTTTTCCCTCTGAAAAATATCTAATAGGATGGGTAAACGCGTGTTGGAAGCCAAAGGGCCAAATTGATCTAAAATTGGGATCAAAGGGTTTTTTATGCTAGTTTTTACATGAATGGAGGGCCATTAAAGGATATTCGAATATTGGCCCTATTTTTTCATCTTGAATGGATTACATTTAAGGTATTGGATAGAGAGGTTCTCTCCAAAGAAAGATAACTTCATTGAGGCATCAATATGGATACATTTTTACTCATTACCTCAAGATTTATGGGAGAAGGAAACACTAGAAGGGATGGGAAACATCTTGGGAACATTCATGAAAGTTTAAAAGGTAACTAAAATAGGTATATATACTTTTTATGCAAGAATATGTGTTTACATGAATGTAGCACGGGTGTTCCCAGATTCAAAAACCATATCTTATCAAGATAATGAATGGAATCAAAATCTATATTATGAACACATACCCTTCAGATGTAAGAATTTCCATGAACATGGTCATTTGTTTCTATATTTCCCTCAAAATGATAATAATATTGTTGATAAACCCAAAGAACAACAAGATAATATTGTTGATAAACCCAAAGAACAACAAGAAATCAGGGCGACAGATGAATGAAGTTATAGCACAATAAGGGAAGAACAATGATAATATATTTCAATCCCTATTAGAGAAGGGAGGGGAAGTCTCTACCATGGAGGTAATTTTATATCCAAAGGGGAAAGAGGACATAAAGGAAAACCCATGTCTAGAGATCTAAAAAAAATGGATCTAAGGTCAACATTAATGAAACAGGAGAGGAAGAGGTAGAGATGCATGAGATGAACATAATAGAAGAACCTAGTCAAGATTCATATGAGGAGAATGTGACCAAGGATATGGAGCAAGAATATTTGGACATAGGCATCAATGCTTTGATAGACATGCGTGGCGAACAAAAATTGAGAAATATGGTAGAAATATAGTTACATCAACTTCAAAAGGATATGAGAAAAGGAAAAGGAAAGGGGGACAAACCAAACTAGAATCCCTTTTCTTCAAGATTACTTGGGTTTATAACAAACCCATTAAAACTACGAAAGAAAGAAACATCGGAGGAAAATAACAGAGGTAGGAAATTTAACAAATAGAAATTAGAAGAAACAAGGATGCTTTTGGTGGAATCTAGGCAAACCATAGGCCTCCCAAAGAAGTATTTCCATGCCCAAATCAAATTTTAATATGAGAGTGATATCATGGAATTTAAGAGGCCTTAATGCCCATTCTAATCATAATCTTCTTAGGAAAAGGATAAATCGAGAAAAAACCCAAGATCATGATGATTCAAGAAACTAAGTGCGATGAAGAATGCATGACTCGTATTGCCCAAAAATTATGGGAAAATTTTCAACTAAAAATGTTAGAAGCGAATAGAGCTTCTGACAAACTAGTGGTTCTTTGGAATCTATATCTACTTAACATAGATATCCAAACAACAACACTTAGGATCATTTCAGGTAGATATAGAATATTGTGATCCTTCGAATAGGGTTATATTAAAAATTTATATGGCCCTCCCACCCCAGCTATGAAAAGTGATTTCCTTGATATTATCCTCTTGCTGGGATCCTCCATTCAAAATAATCCTTGGATTATCAGCAGGATTTCAATATGATCACCTCCCTACAAAAAAAAAAAGAGGGGTTTAAAGGATAGAGGAAGAAAACATAGATTTTAAACAATTCATAGAGATGCTTCAACTTATTGACCTACCAATAGCTAATGGAATCCACACCTGGAATAACAAAAAAAGAGGGGTTCACTAGATTTTTGTTTTATTGGACAAATTCATTGTATCTAAAGTGATGTTTCACACTCAACAAACAATATAATCATAAATCATACCCTTTCCTAGATCATACCATTGGACGATCTTTGTCTCTTGAGAAAGTAGTCTCAAGCCGAGACCAACACCTTTCAAATTTGAAAATTTTGGATGGAACACTCTGATTTTATGAAGAATATTGGCAACTGGTGGAAAGAGAGATCGGATTTGTATGAAACCAAGATGTACCAAGTCCAACATAAGATAAAACATGTTAAGTTTAGAGTTAAAAAATGGAAGAAAGAGGTCTTTGGTAATACATTTGAGGCCAAGATCCAATTGGAGATGGAAATGGAATCTATCCAGTGACTTCTCATCCAAAATGGCCAATCCAAAAAACTAAACAACAAGGAGGAGAAACTCAAAATGGAGATCAACCAGTGAGAGAAACAAGAATAAATATTGTGGAAACAAAAATCGTGCATTTGATGGCTAAGTGAAGGAGATAAGAAATCATGTTTCTTCTATAATTCTCTCCTCAACCAAAGAAGAAAAAATAAAACAAAAACCTTGAAAATAGCTAGGGGTGGGGACATGAAAATCACAAGGATATTGAAAATGAGCTCACATATCATTGTATCCAAATTCTCAAAGAACTTATAGAAGATCAATAAGCATCCATACAAATGAATATCAATTCCATGAAAGGTCCAAGCATATTGAGATCAAATACCACTTCATCTGAGATAGGATCAAGAAGGAAGTACTGAAGCTTCAATATATTTCCAAAGATGAGAAGGTTGCAGATATTCTAACCAAACCCTTGGTTAAGAGAAGTTTGAGTACTTCATAGAAAAACTCGGAGTGGTGCAAAATACCTTCCTCACTAAGAGGGATTGTTGATGCATGGTAGCATCGAACAAGTATTTCCGCACGGGTGTATGTCTCTAGACGTGTGGAAATCATCCTAATCATTCTATCCTTGACTTTAATTTAATTAAAGTAAAGTGGTTTTATTTTTAAGTTGAGTTTTATTTAAGGAAAATATTTGATTAACATTAGTGAATTAAATAATAGTCGTTTATATCAAGTGAGGTAAGAATTAATCTCAACCGTAAATAAATTTGGATATTAGGGTTAGGTCATAACTCAATATTATAAAAGCAAGGCTAAGGTGAAGGAGGAAGACACTTGACAGATTGATCAAGAGAGATTGATTTGACAGAGAGAGAGTTGGATCATGAAGGACTATGATTCAAGAATATGTTGGATAGGTGGAAAAGGACTTCCATCCAAATATCAAAGCCAAAGGAAGAGAGAGAACAACTGTACAACAAAAGAATCAGTCACCGTGGAACAGTCCAGGTATTCTGGTACAAGTCACATGAAAAAACGTATCTTTTAGTGTAACAATCGTGCAGATAGCGTAAAATAGCACAGGTATCAGTGTAAAAATTATGTTGTTTCCATATAAGATCGTACAACAAGTTTGGAAGAAGATCAACCATTCAGGTTTTGATGTACTTTGTCTCTTTTCTAATTGGGCCATTTTTCTAGTAAGGGAGCCCTTGCAAGATTTGAATTTATTTGAATGCGAAGCTTATTTGATGGGAAGAATATCTTTGTGTATTGTGCATGAGATTTTTGGTTTCCAATATTGCTTCTTCGGTCTTTATTTGAGTTGAATATTTCGGTAGTGTATTTTTGTTTTGTGAGTTGCTAATATAATTAATTTGTAGTGATGAATCACTAGATAACAAAGTACCTAGGTGTTGGAGTAAGGATTTCAACAAGAATAACTATGGGTAAATGTTTTGAAATCCAAGTGTGTAATAAACACTTCTATGGAATATCTGGTTTGTGTGGAAGGAGACCATCCTGGTTCTTTGATATGGAACAATGCTTAGACTAACAGAGGTTTGGTCAAGGAGCATTATTTCTAGGAAATTCACAATGGCCATTCTTCCCTCTTTTGGGAGGAAGCATGGGAGAAATAACCCATCCTTGGTAGATAGGATCTCTTACAAAAATAAAGGTTTCAATGATTATAAACTGGTGGCTAAAGTTTACCACTATTTGAAAGAGCACATTGATACACAACCTAGAGTAGTACATGTCTAGACATAGTGTGATACATATCCAACAAACTAGGATGCAAGGGATTATAATGAAATGGAGGACTAATTACATTGTATAAAAATCAAATACATGATTGGTCGATATATCCTGAGGTGGGGATAGGAGGGAGATGGAAATTTCAAATTCCAACAATCCTACCACATAAAATATAGGTTAAACATCACTAACAAGAGATAAATATGGGGCAAGGTATGGAATTCAGACCTCCAGCCTAAAGTCTCATACTTTCTATGGTTATTGGAAAGAAGGAAGACATTAACTTGGGATCAAACTATTAGAAGAGGATTTGAAGGCCCTTCAATTTTCCTGATGTGTATACTGGAAGGAGAAACCTCATAAAATTTGGTTAATGAATGTAGATAAGCCTCCATTATCTGGGACAAAGGTGCTACTCTCTTATGTCAATTTGAAAATATCTTAGCAGACATAATACAAACTATAGAAATATGTATAGAAAACCCTTTCAAAACTCCTTTGTTAAATAGGGTGTGGAACTCTTTCCCAAGGTTTCTTCTTTGGAATTTATGGAAGGAGCACAACCAAAGGATTTTCAAGCACAAATAGTGAACATCATAGATGATATGAAAATTCATACATACTAATATTCATGAATATATCAATGCAATAACATGGATGGATAAGGACTGGAAGAAATCAGGGGTAGAATCATTTATCATCCACAACTAATAGTTAGACCAATGTATTAGGCTCCTAGATATTAAGAAAAAAACCATCAAAATATTGTCAAAGGAGATATGGATTCCTACTTCAAAGAATGTGAGGTACCATATATATTATAATAAGAAGAAACATAAATATTGCAACAAATACCAGCGGAAAAAAATACATAGAGAGAGAATAACAACACCAAAAATGATACCTTTATTGATAGAAAGCCAAGTTCACTTGCCTCTTTGAGGGGGAAACCTCTAGCAAAGAGGAGATCTATTACAATAATTATCAATACAAGACTTGCTCATGCCTTATACTCCTACTTATACTAATTCTATCTTCTAAAGTACATTCTAGAGGAATATCTTTCTAGAAGCGAAAGCTTCTATTAAGTATTCTTACATTAGACTTGTTCACATTATTAAACATGACTCATTAACTAATGTCAGCCTTTATTATATCGAAAATATATTATCCTACCTACATGAGGGGTTAGGGAGGTTAGGTCCCTAACATTCCCTCCCCCTTGAAGAAAAACCTTGTCCTTTATGCTTGAGATGAGGAAATTGTTGCAGAATGGAAGCCAACTCCTAGGTGGCATATTCTAGAGTTGTATCCTTCCAATGAACTAACACTTCCTTGACAATGCATTGACAGAGAGGACGCTCTCATTGGTACAATATTGATTGTGACTATAACAAAATGGAACCTTCTTCATCCAACTCAAGGAGACTTGCTTGAGTCTAGAACTTAGTTCCAAATACTTTTTTTAAGCACGAGACATGAAAAATAGGATGGAGATTAGAATGATTGGGCAGGGCTAATTGGTAGACCACGAGCCCCACTCACTTAAGAATTGTATAAGGACCATCAAATTTGGGGGAAAGTTTATAACAATGTTCAAATTTGAGTGAAGTCCTCTTATGAGGTTGCAAACAAAGAAACACCTAGTCCCCTTCAATGAATTGACGTTTAGAATGACCTTGATCTACTTGTTGCTTCATTGGATTATGAGCTAGGACCAAATTTTCTTTGAGGGTATGGAGAATGGTCACTTGAAATGTAGTATTTTTTTAACCCCCTGAACCTTGGAGACACCTAGCATGTATGAGAGAATCAACGATGTATTTTACCCGTAGACTGCTTTGAAAGGAGTCATGCGAGTGGAAGTATGGTAAGATGTGTTGTATAACCATTCATCTAGGGGTAATCAGTGAGTGCATTGATTTTTTTTGTCAGATGAAAAACACCTCAAATATTTTTCCAAACACTTGTTGACAACTTCAATTTTCCCATCAATTTGGGGATGATAGGTGGTGTTGAGATGCAATTGGGTTCTCTGGAGCCTAAATAATTCTTGCCAAAAATTTTTGGTGAAAGTTGGATCTTGATCAGAGACAATAGAATGAGGAATTCCATGGAGTTTGAATATATTATCCATAAAACATTGATCCACTGTGGATGTGGTGAATGGGTGTTGAAGAGCACAAAAATGAGCATATTTGGAAAAATGATCTACTAACACCATGATGATTGACTTATTACCCAATTTAGGTAAGACAACAATGAAATCCATAAACATATCCCTCCAAATAACAGGTGGAATCAAGAGTGGTTGGAGTGTTCCTGGATCTTTGACTATTTCACCCTTATTGTGTTGACATGTATCACATTCAGCCACAAAGGTGTGGATGTCCTGTTTCATATTGTCCCAGAAAAAAGAATGTTTTACCCATTCATACATTTTGATAAACCATGAATGCCCAACTGGAGGTGAAGCATGAAACTCATAGAGCACAATGGATTTAAGGTTTGATTGTTCTCTTAAATACAAGAAACATTTATAGTGAAGATCTTCATTGTGCCAAGAGTACCCTGGAGAAGCTTGAGGATCCTTTTGCAATTTTTGGATCAGAATAGAAGGTTTGGGGTCTTGCAGCGATTCATGGTGAACAGATTGAAGCCAATCTGCTACAATGAATGAGAGGGAAAAGAGAGACCCTTCTTCTTCATATTTCCTTGAAATAACATCAACAACCACATTTTATTTTTCCTTCTTGTATATGATCTCATAATCATATCCAAATATCTTGTTCACCCATTTTTGTTGCTACAAGGAATAAATTATTTGTTCCAAAAAATACTTGAGGCTACGATGATAAGTTTTGATTAGGAAGTGTTACCCCAATAGATAAGGACACTAGAGATCCATTGAATGTAGAATATCCAACATTTCCTTTTCATAGGTGGATTGTACCAAATGGCACTCTGATATTTTTTTTCTAGTGAAATCCAAAGGTCAACCATCTTGTATGAGGACTACCCCAATTCCTTTCCCTAACACATTTCATTCTAGGATTGAATTCTTGGTAAATTCATGTAGTGTTAGGACATGACTTGTGCACATAGCATATTTCAATGCTTGGAATGATTGATCAGTTGTTGGAATCCAACTGAAAGCATTATTTTTAAGGAGAGAAGTGAGAGGAGCTGCAATTTTTTCATAATTTTGAACAAACTTGCAATAATAGTATGTTAAACCCAAAAAACCATGGAAGATTTTAAGAGTTTTAAGGAGAATCCAATCCTTCATAGATTCAATCTTCTTAGTATCCACCCATACACCATCCTTGCCTACAATACGACCCAGGTACTCAACTTTAGAGGTGTCAAAATCACATTTAGATTGTTTGAGAAAAATTTTGTGCTTAGACAATAGATGGAGAACTTGATCCACATGGATGAGATAGGCTTTCCAAGTTTTACTATGGATGAGAATATCATAAAAAAAACTAAGAAAAAATTATGGAGAAAAGGATGGAAGACATTATTCATGAGACTTTGAAAAGTGGAGGGGGAATTACACAAGCCAAAGGTCATTACCAAGAACTCATAGTGACCCTCATGAGTTTGAAAGGAAGTCTTGGGGATGTCTTCCTCTTTCATACATATATGATGGTATCCAGAATGGAGATCAAGTTTTGTAAAGTATTGAGCACCACTCAATTCATCCAAAAGGTCATCAATGATAGGAATGGGAAATTTTTCTTTGATTGTGAGTTTGTTGAGGGCATGAAAATCATGACACATGCGCCAAGTTCCTTGTTTATTGAGTACCATGACTACCAGAGAAGAATAGGATTTGGTAATAAGACGGATAAAACCTACTTCTATCAATTCTTGAACAATTTTCTCAATTTCATTTTTTTGGGAAAGAGATGATGATAAGGGAGAACATTGGGAGGAAGATTGCCTGGTACTAGAGGAATAGAATGATCATGGGCACTCCAGGAAGGGGGAATTCCATGGGGAGTGTTAAATATAGCTTGGTGTTGGGAGATTATAGATTGGAGTTCAGGATGCACTGAGGGTGTCTCAACGATGTGAATGGAATGGAGTTGGGAAATAATTTTAGAATGACATTTTTTTAGTAGCTTTTCCATCTGGTGGGAGCTAATGATCTTAGGTAAAACTACTATGATGTCTTGTAATATATATTTTTGTCCCTCATGTTGGATTTTCATGGTTAGGTCCTTAAATTCCATGAGGATGGGGCTACAAGTGTGTAACCATTCAACACAGAGCACAATTTCATAACCACCCATGTCGATAGAAAACATATGAGATTTTAGGTGATACTAACCAATTTGTAGGCACACATTTTGATAATTCCTACCACGTTTCATGGAACTTCCATTGGAAATCATGTTTTAAAAATTGTTGACTACACAGATATAACAACTAATTTCCTAGGAAATGCAATGATTAATAAAAGTATTGGTGATACTATTTTCAATGAGGATTATGAATTTCCTATGCTAAATGTATCTAATTATCTTGAGGGTTTGGGGAGTAGAGAACCAAGTGAAAATATGTAGTGAAATCAGCGGTTCAAATTCTGGTGGATCAGAGGGTGGAGTAGGATCATCTATTGGGAGTAGCTCTTCCATAGGGGAAACTTAGGCCTCCTTGTCAGCAATATCCTCCAAAATGGCCATAAAAATATTTTGTTCCTTACACTTGTGCCCTAGAAAATATTTGTCATCACAATTATAATAAATACCATTGAGTTAGCATTCATTCATTTCTTATTGACTTAATTTTTGTATCTTGAGAGGAGTGGCATGAGGGGAGAGATTGGTAGGTCAAGGGTGAGGAATTAAAGAGGGTTTTTAGTTTTGGGAAAATAAAACATGGTGTGCTTCCTTGGTAAGTTTAGTAGATTATAAAAAATTCTAGGGGTGATCCATGAGGACCTGGGATCGAATTTCATCCTTGAGGGAATTGATAAAGAATTCCCTAAAGAAGGCATCTGACATGCCCTCCATTATGAAATCCTAGTACTCGAATGTGGCGATAAAGTTTTCCATGGTACTAGATTGTTTCCTCTTGGTCAAACATCCTAGATGGTGTTTTTTGGTGTCAAAGCATTCATAAATTTTGGCCACAAACTATGTCCAAGCAACATACCCTTGGCATGAATTTTTTGTTGGATCATGTTGTCATTGATGCCAATGGTTTGATTGATTGATGTCAAGTTATTGATTGATGTCAAAGGATTTATTGATTGATGATTGATGTAATATAATATGTATTTTCCTTGATGAGAATGCATAGATGAATATTGATCAATCAATTGTCATTGATATGATGAAGATGGATCAATGAGTTGTCATTGATACATGATGAAGATGGATTGATGTGGTTTCATTGGTATATGATGCATTGTTGGAAAAATGTATAGATGTATGATTATTGTCTTATCATGATTGATAAGGTGCACAAATGGATGAACTCCAAAGTGGTCCCCTTATGGTGAAAGCCGTCACGGGAAGGCACTTTGCGAATTGCGTTATCCTAGAAGAATGGTTGGAGGACCCATGCTCTCATTATTGTATTATCATGATTGATAAGGTGCAAAAATGGATGAACTCCAAAGTGGTCCCCTTATGGTGAAAGCCCTCATGGGAAGAGGCTTTGTGGATTGAGTTACCCTAGAAGAATGGTTGGAGGACCCATGCTTGTATGTGGAATAACGAGATGAAGATCAAGGAAATTGTTGGTGAAAATATCCTATATGTATAGTGTTTTTCATGCCATTTCTGGTGGTATGTAGAATGTCACATAACTCCTCACGGTTAGAGAGTTATGGCCATGAGAAGTTGGAGACCCCAGGTTTGGGTAATGGGCCCAAGTTTGTTTGATGGGTAATGGTATGAGTTATGATATATTTTCATACAATACTATTCTATATGAATAGTACATGTCATGCCATTTCTGGTGGTATGCCGAATGTCACATAGCTCCTCAGGGATTGAGAGTTATGGCCTTACGAAGTTGGAGGACCCTCACATGTCATCTAGAAGCCCCAAAAGGTCAAAGTAGTCAAAGTGGTTTAAGGGATTTTAAAAGGTAAATAATAAAGTGAAGTGATGAGTGTACTATAATTTAAAGTGAATACAG
>JASDQU010739573.1:295224-306389 GCA_032191745.1 Picea mariana | reverse complement strand
CACACTTTCACTCATTCACACACAAAAGTCACTTATCACTCACATAGTTTTCTTCTCGAAATGTGGAGGTCAAAGTAAGTTTCCTCCAAAGGGATTCTAAAACACCCCACCCTTTTCTTGACGAAACTATCCACTCCCATTTAATTTCAACGAAGTTGGTTCACACCCCAAATCTCTCAAACAAACACATCTAAAATTTTTCCAAAAACTCACTAAGTTTTCCTCCATAGGAGGTGCCAAAAGAAATTTTTCAGTCTAGGTAGGATTTTGGGGATAGGCATCCAAATAACTCCCTGTTATCTGGTTCTCACATTGTCAAAAAAATAGAAGTTGTCAAATAGGGAACTGAAAATCCTCCAAGTCAAGTGTTCCTAATACCATAAGGAAGAGAGATACCCATGAAGGGTTGAAGGCCAAGGTCCGGTTGTTTTGTGCATCCCCACTTGAGGCACCCACCTCTTGGATGGGATTCATCCCGTGACACATTTCGTAGGCCGAAAATCTAAATGTTGCACTTTGACCGAGGTACCTAGTGACCAAATTTTAGGACATCTACCTAAGTGGCAATTGTGGGCTGCAATTGCACCTTGATCGTATTTTGTGTGGCTATTGGGAAATATCGCCAGCTCTTTCGGGATATGCCCCCTTTACCCCTCATTATAACTGATTATTTCATCCTTCACTAGTTTCTCTTTCCGTGACTTCAAAACCCACTCTTGAGTACTATTGGAAGGTCCAATGCTATTTGAGAGGAAGGACGTTATGTTTTTTAGGACATGAGCATTTGTTTTCTTTTATTCCCCATGCAGACAAAACACACTTATCCACATATATGCTTCTTTTTCAAAAAAAATTATGTATGATGCATTTCTGATTACATTTTGATTTAGATATATATCGTGTTAAGTTCAAAAGTTGCAACAAAGGCTCTTGTTTATTTTCTCTCATCACAATTTTCACACATCCACTCAGCTAGTCGGACATCATAGGGGACCCACAGAACTCATCTAGTTCCAGATGCTTTCTAAACCTCCCTCCTATTTTAGGGGGAGTTCCTAGTCTTGCCAACTCATCGGCCCCACCTTCTCACACTCCAGTGAGTGCCACTATCTTAGGATCAACTTTTCTTGGTTCCACATTACTTGGGTCCACTTCCCAATTCCCTCTGTCCACTCGCTCTCCTCTACAAGGAAGCGGGGGGGCAACTTCCTCTCAAAGAGGAAGTACCAACCCACCTATCCCCCCTCAAGGGTCAGGTTCACAGAACAGTCACACCATGGCTAGAACTAATCCTCTTCCCCCACTACAGATTCCATATTTTGCCTCTCTTAACATACCAGATCTAAGGAAACTCACAAATGATCCTATATTGCATGACCGCACATGGCCTGTAATGCCTACCAAACTACCTTCAAACATCCCCAAATTTGAAGGAAAGGTAGGCGATGACCCTGCCAACCATGTCATGACTTTCCACCTATGGCGCTCTTCCAACAACATTATGGATTATTCCATCAGGCTATGATTATTTCAACACACACTCACTGGCCCATAAGCCAAATGGTATGTAGACGAAAAATCGGGGTCCCATGCGACTTTCGAGTCCTTGGCCAAAGCATTTTTGACCTTCTTCTAATTACCAATCCGCCACGACAATGGTCTTGAACAAATCTCTAATTTCAAACAAACCTCAGCCACACATATCACTGATCACATTCACGAGTGGCGTAGACGATGTAGTTTGTACAAAGCCGAAACCACCAAACAACAGTGTCTTGATTGGTTTCTCAGATCACTTGTCTCTCTCCTCGATAAAGATGTAGCTTCCACCTTCCCTCAATCAGAAGAAGAAGCCATCAGTAAGGCTCAACAATATGACCTCATCTATTCACAATCCGAGTACTTATACACAGTACTTCCTAATCTCCCAAAACCCATGCCATTCGGTCAAGACAAACCTGAGATGTCTCACTCAGTAGACGGATTGATTGGTAATACCACGCACCACGCACCACAGTCCACAAACCCAACCACCACCAATGTATGGCATACCTCAATATCCACCAGCATATGGGGGAACCTCTTATTACCCCCCACCCTCTTATCAACAACCATACCCTGTTTCTATTCCTCCACCCATCAGTATGCCACCGCCGACACCCCCAATACACCCACCTATCCAAACAAGTTCTGGTACCCCCTCTACCTCATCTTATACTATAAGTACTAGCGAAAGTGCTATGCATTCTATGTACCTTACGGATCACAACTCCCACAGAATCCATACTTTCCATTCTCTGGTCCTCCACAACCCATTTCTCCCCCACACCCTCATGCTAGGGTGAATTTTGTTCAACCCTCTCCCCTTCAGTAATATCAAAATTTTGAACAGCTGAATACTGCAAATCCGACCCATCAATCGAATAATGCCAAAAATAAAGGAAAAAATAGGAACAATAACAACACAGGCCAAGGCGAGAATCACCCCCAATAAAACCAACCTACTGGGGGCAACCAGAATCAAGGAAATCAGAACCCCCAGGGGAGAAATAAAAATAGGCGTCAAGGGAGAAATAACCACACTATTAAAACCACCTTCCCTTGTGCCCTTTGCGGTGAGTTCGGTCATTATACTCATCATTGCCCCCGAATCACTAATTTTAAACAGTTGAAAGACTTAGGCAGTCTACCACATCCTCCAGCACCACCTGCCCCTTAGCAGGCCCCACAACAGTACGTGCAACAACCCCCCCCAGCCGTACTGTAGAATCCCATTCTGCATCAGGGTGTGATAAACACCCAACAGGAAACGCAGCCTACCCCACCACAGTTGGGATAGCACCTCAATCCCAACAATCTCATAGATCATACCATCCTCCTCACTAGTGAGGAAGAAATCCTTCTGCAAACACGTAGTTGTCAACACCGTGCACCCGTTGAGTCTCTTCCTATTCCCCCAGAAACAATTCCCACACCAACGGGACCCCCGTTGGTGATTCCTCGCCCCAACGCTGAAACACCTCTTCGCATTCCTCGCATCCCATTGCATAAGAATGTCCACAATCCCCAGGCTAGGGCGGCTCATAATTACAGTTTGGTCGACGACTTATCACAATCCTCGGCTGCCATGTCAGTCTTAGAAGTCCTTCAAACTTGTCCCACTCAGCGAAAATCATTTCTTTCCACCTTAGGGGAAGTCGACCCCGTGGATACTCAACTCATCACATTTGATATCGACAGTGGAGAACCTCGCCTTCCCACTCTAATCGCTTTTCAAATCCCAATAAAAATTCGGAACATTACAGTTCATCAGTGCATCATCGATGAAGGAGCATCCACATGCATCATGTCCAAATCTGTATGGCAGAAACTTGGTTCCCCCAAACTCATACCATCTGCCATTACCCTAAGATCTTATGACAGACGACCATCTTCTCTCGAAGGGCTCTTCCAGAATGTCCTTGTAGAACTCAGGGGCAAGACCATTCTCATCGACATTGAAGTTATCGATGCCCCACTCAATTATAATATCTTGTTCCGTCGTATCTACATGTATGCTATGAAGGCAGTTGCCTCTTCCATCTTTCAAACAATGATGTTCCCCCATAATGGGAAGATCATTACCATTGACCAAGTCTCACATTACGAGCCTAACCCTTCTGCCAACATCAATAACATTCTCCCTCTCATCCACATGAGTCATGACGCATACCCACTCATCGAAATGGGTCCCAGAATTTTCAAAGACCCATCATTATTAGGAACTTACCATGGTGCACCATCGCTCCTTCATCCTTCCAATCAAGTATGTGTTGTATCATCCAATGGAACTGGCATAGAGGATGCCCTTCCTCCTAGGGAGGCTTCTATCATATTTGACGTCCCACTAGTCGCAGATCTCCCCCCTCATGAGACTCCTGCGAACTCGTCGACTCCACCAGTTCATGATTTCACCTCTCCCCAAGGCCATATCCCAGTTTGGGAGACAGTTCCCCAAGCCATTACTCAAATCCCCTTCTTTTACCCTCCACCGAGCGTACAAGCTTTCCAAGTAGCCACAACGGTTACCCTCCCTAATATGGTGTTAGCAATTCCAATTTGGTATTTACATCCACCAGAGATGGTCCATCAACCATCCCTTCTCCCCCAAATGAAAGGAGTCCCAATGATGATTCCCATACTCACTCCCACCATACCCTCTACACCCCCACTCACTAACCTCCCTGCCATAGCTAGGGGCAGGTGAAAGAAGAAGGAGCCCACAGCTCTAGTTGCCCCATGCATCCAACCTCCTTGTGCACTATGTGAGAAAGATGGACACCCAACCAACAAATGCCCATCTCTACCCGAGTTACGTAACCTGATTCCACTCAATCAAACACCCTCACCACCCACCACTATAGAAAGTACTGCCGCTACCTCCCCTAACTCAAGTAACAAAGGGTTGCAAACCAAATTCACTTGCACCATATGTTCATAATATGGCCATTATACACACCATTTCCCCACACTACCACAATTCCGGCAGATGTTAGTCGCAGTGTGCCAAAGCTTCCAGCAGGCACCCAATCCAGTTACGTCATCCCCACCAAAAATCACTGACATCCATTATGTCAGAACTTTAGTCAATGAACGTATGAGATTCCCTTTCTCTCTATGTGAATCCTTAGATCATTTTACATATCAATTTCCTATGATCATTGAATACAGACAATGCCAATTGACTCTGATTCAAACCCCTGCGCCCCCTACAGAATCGATGGTTGACCTTACCTCATCACTAGAGATTCTTCGTATCATTTCTCCTGAACCCAAGGCACTCCCTATTCCTCCATGGTTCTTGGATGACTTATCCGAGGATTTACCCCCAAATCCCATAAAATTATTGCCCGATTGTCCATAGTGTCAGTAAAACTAGGATGGCATTATGCACCCACTGTCCATATCTAAGCCCTTTTTTCCACTTTCATTTTTTGGTACAGGGGCCCATAAGCTCTATTTTTCGAACCATCTTCGGCCTATTACACAGACATTTCCATCAAGTTATCATTTTTTCTTTTCCCTGGCAGAGCATCTTCCCATGACACACTCAGGTACGCATGCTCATGTTCAAAATTATCAAATAAATGCTTGTATGTTCGATTCTCTTTAGATATTCTTCACGTTGGGTATTTGGTTTTCGTGTGTGCAGGTACTTGGTCATCATACATCAACACAACCCCTTCAGGTATATAATCAGCACTGGCATGTAATCATTCCCTCTAAATCTCAATTGCATCTCCAGTCACACCCTTTGATATTTTCCTCTAGGATCCCCATCTCCGGCTCTGCAATACCAACACCTCCATTGCATCTTAGGTACTGTCACCCGATAGCACTCTCCCCCACATGAGTTGTCCCATTCATAGCACCCTTTGGCACTTTGACACTCATGTTGTTTTTCAAACCTTTAGGGATGGGAGTCCCGATAGTCTTACATCATGGCATGAATCAACCACACACTCCTTCTCCTCATTTTTCTAGCTTTCCCAATGTACTCCCAGATTATCTCTTCAAAGTTCTATTTTGACTGCACCTCAGTAGTATCATGAACCCTCCATTTCATCCACAATCAGTTTGCCCATCTACAAAAATTTCCCTCCATTTCACCTACCTCATACAGAAACCCACCCATGGGGCCCCCACCCTCCACCAGTTCTCCAAGCAAATTGTGCCCTAACCAGCCCAACCATATTACATTGGGGCACCCATTTCTGTATTTGTACACTCATCCCAAATTATTCTTTATTTATTTGGTAAAGTGTAAAAATCCTTTGTTTCCATCATTTACATATCTTTTTGTCGTCACCTTTGGCGACCTTCTTCTCTTTTTGGCAAACGTGACCCATGTCGCCCTTGGTTGGGGCACTCCTTATCATATAACCCTATTGACTTCTTCCATATAATCTGAGTATCCCACAGGCCACTTACCTCTACCCTCTGAGTTTGTTCACTTTGTCCTGCCTCTGGCACAACTGATCCCACGTCTTGTTGTCCCCCTGACACTCGACCTAGTTGAACGGTTGCGGCAACTTATACTTCGCATATACCCCCAACCAAGGGAAGTATTGAGTCTTCATACATCTTGACTTCATCCATGTACCTCCTCCAGTTCCTAAACTCACCTCATAGATTTCATGAAGCCCTTTGCTTCTGGGAGTCGCGTCCCCCTTTTGTCGACATCAGCGCAGTTTTCCAGAAGGGCAACAATATCTTGACTCTCATTACCTTTCCAATGAGAGATCTCAGATGGCACAGGGAGAACCATAATTGCTCCCTGCTGTCGTTGACCCCCTTAACATTCGACTTCAACAATTTCTCATGTTATGGTGGGTCTTACTTTGTGACTATTGCAGTTGTTTCTTATATTTTCCGAAGACCTCTGAACTTGGCTGGGCTATCAATGCCTACAGAATCCGTGATACTTCTTACAGATGTCACTGCCTACTGTTCAGAGTATGTTCCTCTGTAGAATTGTCTTCTACCTTTATCACAACCGCCCCTGAGGGCATTGTAGTTGTCTACATCAACACACCATTCCTTTTTGAGTTACATGACATCAACATGGGGCATGCCTGCCTCGTTTGTACACAGTTTATTTTTACACACCTTATGGAAGGTTGGGTTCTATAGATTCCCTTCTCCCTCCAATGAGTAACTCTTGACATTCCCACTATTGCTCTCTCTTACAATGACACTCTCAATAGAAGAAACATTGATGAATTTCGGCTATAAATGTGCTCCTAACCTCATCCATCAGGGGGCATCTGTTATCACTGAAATTTTGTTCGCAAATGGTTACAAGAATCCAACATCATCAAACAATTATGAGGTTAGCCATGGACCAAAATTACCACAAAATCATTTCCAAAAAGGGTCCAAAACTATACAACCAGTGATAAAATTAAAGTGCGCTATGACAACACAGGGCGTGTGCACACATGCGCAAAACAAAAATGTAGGAAAAGTGCACATGCGCCTGATGCGCGACTGTGGTCACTAAAAGCTATGCACATCTGAGAATGATGCATTTATGACATTGGTCGGCCTCCCACCCACTTCTGGTTCAGCTTCCAAATTTATTTGACACCCAAATCTCAATTGGATCCGACTGGGTGGCTGGTCAAAGAACTAAAAAATGCCCTAATTAGCCTCTTTTCACACTACAAGTTGGTTGCACAATACCTCAAAGAGGTGCTATAAAACAAGGCCATGGGTGCACTTCATTTTCAAGGAATTCAATAGAAAAGTTATGCTGCCACTATTCTCTTAAGGAATCCTCTATTCTCATCAAGAGTATACTAGCACCATTACATTGGGCAATCCATCTCACCCCTTGAGTGGATTAGCTTGGAATTCTTTCACCATTTTCATTAAAAGTTGTAAGAAGAGATTATTTGTGGGGGTCCAAGAGCCCTCCCTTGGAGGAAGAAGGGACTCATAGTCCTCTTTCTTCTTGGTGTTTTCTTTCACTAATATAAACCTTTCCATTGGTGACATGAGTCTTATTAGTTTCTTTGTTCTTATGTCCTTATGCTCACTAGTTTAGTTGTTATTTTATTTCTTAGTTTAATTCTTAGTTGTTCTTTTATATTTCTTTCTCTAACCCTTTCCTTTATAGCTGTCTTGCTTAGCTAACCCAACTAAGCTTGTAAGCACCTCTATTTTGCTCATCTAGGTGGAAAAATAGGTGCAACAACAGGGACTTATGAGTCCCCTCTTCCTCCTTGGGAGGGCTCTTAATTTCCCTAATTGAGAGCTCTTTTCTTTACAATGGAAGAAATGGAAAATGGTGAAGAAAAACAATGCATATTCCCTCAATAGGTGAGTGGAATGGCCTATTGCAATGGTGCTTGAATAATTCAAAGAGAAAAGAGGATTCTCAAAGAAGAATTCCTGCAGCATAACAATACTTTGAAGATATTGGTTTCTTAGCACACCCATGGCTCTTTTTTATAGCATTCATACATGGCAAAATGTAATTGGTTCATAGTGTGAACAAGGGGCCTTTTATGGCACCCTCTAGCCCTTGACCAACCCCCAAGCTAGATTTCACTCAAATATGAATGTCAAATCTTGTTGGGGGTCGGACCAGAAGTGCTTGAGGGGTCAACAAGATCCATAAATGCGTCATTCAAAGAATTTCATGGATTTTCGCGTACAGAGTTGTGCATTTTGCGCATAATGCACATTAAGGCCTGTGTTGGCCTGCGCATTGTGTGCGTGCTCCTTTTGGTGATTATGCACACTCTGATTTTTTACCCCAATTACATATTGTTTTTCCTTCTGTATGAATTTTAGTGTTGTAGGTGGACTAATTTTTGTTGGCATTGATGTTTTTCCTTAACCATTTGTATGCAATGTTGCGGATGATTTTTCAGTGATAACAAATGCCCCTTGATGTGTGAGGTTAGGAGCATACGTATAGCCAAAATACATCAATGTTTCTTTTGCTGAGAGTACCATTGTAAGGAAGAATGTAGAGAGGAACTGCAAGAGAGAACCGTTGGAGGGAGAGGGAAAATTGTGGGACCCAAACCTTTCTCCAGGGAGAAAAAATAAAATATGTGTACAAACAAGGTGGGAATTCCCCATGCTCGTGTCATGGAGCCAAAATGTGAGATGATAACTGAAGATGGATGTTGATGTATATAACTGCAACACCCTTGGGGGCAGTTGATAATGGCAGATGATAGTTCTAAATGGTGAATGGAATTTGAAGTGAGGCAAGGATGAATGCAAGAATTGTTAATGACTTGTAGGCATTAATGTCCTAACGAATTCAGAGGTCTTCGGCTAGTATGAAACAACTGAAATAGTCGAATAGTAAGACCCATCGTAACATGAGATTTTGTTGAATTCAAATTTTATGGGGGTCAACCGAATCCGAGAGCAATGATGATTCTCTATGTGTCATCTGAGACTCCTCATTGTAAAGGTAATGAGAGTCATGATATTGACACCTTCTGGAAACTGTGTTGATGTCAACAGAAAGAGAGACACAACTCCAAGAATCAAAGGGCTTTGTGAAATCCACTAAGATGATATCAGGTACTCATGGGTAACATGAACGAAGTCAATATTCTGGGAGACTCAAGACTGCCCTTGGTTGAGGAATTTTGAAGGATGATTGGAAGAAACTGTAAAACTGGATCTAGTGTTAGGGGGATGACTAGATATGGGGTTAAAATGTGCCAGAGGATAACAAAGTGGACAAACTCAGAGATCATGGGTATATGGATTTGGGATACTCAGGGTTCGTGAACGATGCCAATATGAAAAGAGAGTGGATTCCCCAACCAAGGGTGACATGGGTTGCTTTTCCAGGAAAAAAGAATTCCATCAAGGGTGAGGACGAAAAAGATAAGTATATGTTGGAAACAAAGACATTTTACAATTACCAAAGAAATAAAGAATAATTTAGGTTGAGTATACAAATACAGAAACCACTGCCCCAGTGAAAGATGGCTTGGTTTGTTAAGGCGCAAGTTTGTCAAAGAAAAATGGTGGAGGGTGGGGGCCCCATAGGTGGGTTTCTGTATTAGGTAAATGGATGGAGGACAAACTGCAAATGGGAAAATTGATGGTGGATGAGATGGAAGGCTAATGAAACTACAGAGGTGCAGTCAACAGAACCGAGATGATATGACCTCGGATTGCATTGGGAAAGTTAGCAATATTATGAGAAGAAGTATGGGGTTCATTCTTGGAAATGCATAAGACTATAGGGACTCCCATCCCTAGGGGGTGAAATCAACATGAGTGTCAAGTTTCCAAGGGGAACTATGAATGGGAAAAATCATGTGGGGGAGAGTGTTATCGTATGACAGTACCAAAATGTGGTAGAGGTAAAGATACAAGAGAGTCTAATGTAGGGACCCTAAAGGTAAATGTCAGAGGGTTTGAATGGGATATGAAATTGATTTACAGAGGGAATAATTACATGTCAATGTCGAGCATATACTTGAAGGGGATGTAAGCTTGTGGAACAGGTACTTGCACACATGAAAACCAAATACCCGACGTGAACAATATCCGATGATAAAGAACATATAACAACTATTTGATAAAACTAAAAGTGAGCATGCGTACTTGAACGTGACGTGAGAAAAAAGGGCCTCTCCGGGGAAAAGTGAAGATGATATTGGTGATCTAGTGAGAGAGCTGTGAGGTGATTTTAAGAGTGTGGGAGATTAGGGCTATCGATCCGGGAGTTGTGAGAGATAGGTTAGTTACCTTATCGTCCCACATTGTGTGATTTTGAGGGAGGTTAGCTAAGGACTGTATGGAGGGCCATATATGAGGTCAGGAGGGTGAAAGACCTCTTGTGAGAGGAAAAGTACTCTATGATGGAGATCATTCCATGGGAAATCGGGGGTAGTGAGTTCCTCCAAGATATCTTCGTTGTAGTGGAAAATGTGAGAATATAGGGGATCATGGGAGGTGACAAGGGAAACTATCAATGGGTAAGTGTAATGGTTCTCAAGTGGTGAGGATGAAGAATGGATATCGTGTATAGGGTGCGATGGTTCGCTTGACATAAACTGAATATCATGATATTGTGAATGGTACCTCGTTCGCTCATGGACAAATGACGAAACATAATGAATGCTAGTAATGGGAGCCTCTATGGGGAGTGACTGAAGGGGATATGGCCGAGATGTGTGGCATAATGTGGCTAATGTTTGTCAAAATTGAGGTAGATATGGGAAATGATGAGTGTAGTGGCCAAATTCTGAGCATATAGCACAAGCGAATTTGATCTGTAACCCTTTATTGCGCATGGTTGAGGACTCTATAATAGCAGTGGATGTACTTGGTGGAGTAGCAAGCAATATGGTTTCTTTGGAGAGCTGGATAAGAATGTGTAACTCGGGAAGAGTAGGACATATGTTTGTGGGATGTCCTTGTCTTTCGCACAGTGTGCAAGGAGGTTGAGATCTGAGAGGAAGTGGAGTTGTGAGCTCGTTCTTCTTGCATCTACCCTCATTGGTGGTGGTGTTGTTGCTAGTCGGGGATGTGGGTGGTGTGGCAGGAGCCTGTACTTGGATTTGCATCGGTAATACCTCTGTCTGAGGAGGGATATATGGTGTAGAAACCATATCGGGTGGATGGATATACCATAC
>JASDQU010739573.1:240419-264679 GCA_032191745.1 Picea mariana | reverse complement strand
CGATGTTGGAATATATTATTAAGATTTCAAATAAGTGATTTTTTTTTCTAGGTAAATAGATATTCTTATTCATGAGTATTTAAATTTATTTTAGGTTTTTCTCAATACATTTTGACATGATAGATACATCTATTTTAGATTAGCTCAATTTTCAAATGATATGTTTGATTGTTCATAGATCCACTATATATTTGATCTCTCAACAAATTTGGAACCCAAATTTTCACTTCTCATCAATGTCAATAATGAAATCCATGTGGATTTCTTGTCCATTTTTTTTTATCTTACCCTTAGTTGCTCATGCAATATTCATGTGAAATGAATAGGGTAAGGGTTTCCATGGTGCATATAACAGTAAAACTAAATATTTCATAACCATAATAATTTATCATTCATTGTGGAAATCTTAGTTTGAATACCTAAAATGAAAACGTAAGGCCTACAATAGCCCTACCCATAGACCTCATTTTGCCTTTCACTATTGATGTTCCCTAATTGTTTTGTTATACATTATTATTATTGTTGCTATAAGTATTATGTTTTTTTTGAAGTTGACATATGATGATGTAAGTGTTACCCACGTGGAAACATCTTTATCATACTAGGTTGTATAAGCACCTCATTAATCTCAGTGCAATAAAGGATTATCATTAAAAATTATATC
Organism: Picea mariana; assembly: GCA_032191745.1. Classification (NCBI taxonomy): domain Eukaryota; kingdom Viridiplantae; phylum Streptophyta; class Pinopsida; order Pinales; family Pinaceae; genus Picea; species Picea mariana. Next base: position 264,015 of record JASDQU010739573.1, on the reverse strand, counting down.
ATTCCACCACTAAAAAGAATTTGTGTAAACAACACTGAAGAATATTTTCTCACCTACCTTATACAATGAAATCAACAAACCTTAATGGATCATTCATAAGATAAAAATTCTTTAGATTTCATTTGTGAATCTTCACAAGGCAACGATAAATTCAAAAGTTAATTTAGATGACAAGACTCTTACCATAAATAATACACATTGACCTTTCATGTTTGCCTTATTGTGTCAAGTACTTCTCAGAATTATTGAATTTTCATGTCGGCCTTCCCGTRTCAAGTACTTCTTAGAATTCTTGACTTTTTATGTCGGCCTTCCCATGTCAAGTACTTCTCAGAATCAACAAGCATCATTATCTTATACTCATACCAGTATGGAAGGACCCCATTGAATTATTGTTGGAGGGTCATATCTTATTGACTAYGACACATTTCTCTAAGAGTTTGACCTACAGTATCACCCTGGTCCTATTTTCATCATTGATAGGTTACCTTTCTCTCAATAGATGAAAATCAATCATTGGTCGCTGACTGAGTGGTTTTCCATGTGTTTGATGTCAATACCTCTATTCACACTATGGGATTCGTGCAGTACCTTGGGTTCCATTTTACTAATTGGTGGAATTCCTAACCTTTGTCAGTGGATTTTTTTATTGTTCCTTTCTCGGAGGTTTTATTCTGTGAACTTTTCCATTTGGTGCATGCGATAGACATACTCGATGGTGTGTCCATTTAATTTTTCATCCGATTCCTTCAAAATATTTGGCCTTCTTCTCTTCCTCATGTGGGATGATGGGGGATTCCTTAATGCCGTCCTTTTAGTGGATCTATTCCCATTGATTTCGGATCATTTTCCCTAGGATCAAGATCTAGAGTCTTTTAGTACCTTGAGGCTTGTAGTCATCGGTGGTAGGTTCCCTCCCTATTAACAGTGGGAATACATCAATGTCCCCTAATCAATATATTCTACAAGTGTTCGACATCAACTAATTCATTCACACTTGCTAGAATGTACTAGGTACCTTGACATCCATTATCATTATCAATGGGTTGTATCATGTTTGTTAATGGTATAAATCAATGATTGGTAATAAAATGACGTCTCACTATGTTTGACTTCATCTCATCTATTCACATGGTGTAGACTCGTACCATCGATGGTTTGTTTTGAAAACCTCATGTATGTAGTAACATCACTCTTTTATTCTCTTGCTCGAATTGTATTGGATAATACCACTCCTTTACATGGCATTGGTACTTGTGGAGGATCAATTTCTTCATCTCCTTGATTCCAATTATTCTCCTCTAATTTTGAGACATAGATCCATTGTGTATCTATTCGTGGCTATGATCTCTTTTGTCACAGATCCACTGTGTACTCATTTTTCATGGCCATGATCACTACTTCTATATATATTTCATGGATATGTAGTGTAATTTATTTGGAATCCATGCTTTCATCACTCCTAATCATGGGTATGCCCACCTCAGGAAGAGAGTAGTCTCATACTTGATTTCTTCTGCAGGTTTTGTTATGGTGTAATGTACCCATCCCCAAGGTTGTCCATTCTACCTCTAGAACCTCTTCTTCAAGATGCTATGATACCAATATATACCGTACCCAACCCCAAGGTTGGACACACTACCTCCGTAACCTCTTCTTCAATATGGTCTGATACCAATCTGTGATGTACCTAGCCATCGACACAGACCGGTCATGCCCACCACACCCAAGAACACACTTCTTGAGCCAATTTATGATACTAAACAACTAAATAAAGAAGCACGAAATAACACATGCAATCATCAATATTCATGTTAAACTAAGAAATAATGAACAATATTCCATGCACAACAATGATCAACAAGCAGGCACATTATTAATGCATATGTTAGAGATAATAATCAATACACAACAAAAATAATTATGTATAAGCATAGAAACACATGATAGAAAACACTTATCTTTAACAAATGTAATCACCAACTGGATGAAGAACAAGAACATTCTACCCAACCTTAGACACTTCTATTTCAAGTCTAAAAAGAAGGTCACTCCCTATCCAGGGATATGAATCCACAAGGACAGGTTCTAGAGGGACACTCAGCTTCCCAAATCAATAAACACTCAATCTCTCAAAGGTTTCTCAACAAAAAAAATCCAAAGTACACTAATTGATTTTCCCCCTACATGTAACACCTAAGAGAATGAACCCCATTCAATACCATCTAGTCCCTCAGGCTATCCACCTCATTCCAGCGCTCTAGTGCATCTGGTCCATAATCTCAATGTTGGAACTCCTAGGATTTATAACTGTGAACAAGGTTATCAAATGCAAATGCATCTCAGACACATGGGAATCAATTCATTTATGGAAATACACTATTAATTCCTACAACCAACCAACCATGGTTGTCATCCGTCAACAAAATTCATTTCCCTTCTTTCCCCCCCAAGAAAAACAAGAACGAGCAAGAAGAGAGAATTAGAGAAAGAATTACCCAAAACGAATTTTGGTTCATAATGAAATGGACAACCCCACTCTGTGACTGGATGAACCAAAAAAAAATTTGACTAATCCACCCGAGGAAATCAAGAATAAGGTTTAAATAACCAGGCACTCCAAGGCTAGCATGGTCTCCCCAAGAGACTCATGCACCCCCTCAGATGCCCCCGGAAACACAACGTGGGTGATATTTAATTAAACAAAGAATATAGGCTTAGATCCATGGTTTCCCCATCTATCATGGAATCATATCCCCCTATAGATCTTGTCCATGTCTGTCTTGCAACCATCGATGTAATTTTATTATTAAAATGTTCAAAGAATTACATTTTTTCTGGGCACTTCGACCCCTTTCAGTTTTATAGGCACCCCAAAATTTCATCTACTAAACAAATTAAATTAATAAATTGGGGACTCAAAATTGGGGTATTACATTCCCCTCCCCCTTATTTTTTCACTGTCCTCAGTGCATATACAAAACATAAATCACAATTTCAAAATTCTTCAAAAAGTCGCTGGTACTTTTCCTACATGGCATGTTCATTCTCCCAAGTAGCATCTTCAGAACTATAGCAGGTCCAATGAAATTTTACCAGTTCTATGACTTGATTCTAGAGAACTTTGACTTTCTGTCCAATATGCACACTGACTGGACCTAAAAATCTCCCTCTGGCTCCACCTGAATAAAATGCCAATCAATAACATGGTTAGGATCATGCACATACTTTTTCAACAAAGAGACATGAAATGCACCCATAATGACCCGCATTGCCTCCGTTTATTTGAAAATACAGGGCTAGTGAGTAGTTCCTCTTTCCTTTTCCATGAATGCTAGCATATTCATGGAAGCAAAAAATGCAATCATGCATGCAACTCACCCTATTCTGTCCAATATCTCAAATGGACCACATAATCTGGTTGCTAACTTTGTACAACTATCGAACTTTAATGAGCCATTCTTGGGTTTCAATTTCAAAAACACATGCTCTCCCACTTTAAATTCTCTTTATGTCTTATTCTTATCCACATAAATATTCTGTCTATATTGTGCTACTTTCAAATTATGCTTAATTTTAACCATCTGGTCTTCCATATCCTTGAGCAATTTCAACCTAAGTATGACTTTGTTTGTTGGTTTGTCCCAAACTCACTGGAGTATTTCATTTTCTACCATACAAATCTTCAAATGGGCTCATATTCAACAAATATTGGTACCCATTGTTGTAGGAAAACTCAACCAAATGAAAATAATCTTCCCACTTGGATGGACAATCCATCACATACATTCTTAACATGTCTTCAATTACTTATTTGACCCTCTCTATTTTTCCATTTGAATGTGGATGGTATGTTGTGCTAAAGTTCATATTTGTGCCAAACCCTTTAAACAATCCCCTCCAGAAATTTGAAGTAAACTTTCTATCTTTGTCTGAGACCATTGCCTTAGGAATTCCACACAACCTAGAAATATCCCTCATGTAAATTTATGCAATATTAGTCGTTGTATGAGTCATTTTCACAGGGAAAAAATGATCTTATTTTGTTAATTTATCTACAACTACCATTATTGAATCATGTTGCCTTGTTTTCCTCGGAAACTTAATGATAAAATCAATGTTTACCACTTCCCATTTCTTCTCAAGAATTGTCAATGGATGTAGCAAACCTACTGGGTGTCTATGCTTAGCTTTCAATCTTTTAGATTCCATACATATGGAAATATAATAAAAAACATCCTTCTTTATCCCAGACTAAATAAATTGGCTTCTTACTGCTGCAATTGTTTTCTTGTAACCAGGATGTCCAACATATGGAACAATATGCATTTCCCTTAACACCAAGTTCCTAACTTCTTTGGAACTAGGAACAAAAACCATGTTGTTATGCATAACTAATCCATCCTCTTAAATATCATACCATTTGAATTTTTGTTGTACATTCTCTTGTTGTAAATTCTTATTTACTTGTAGGTAATGCCGGTACATAAAATCAACATCCAAAATTTTGCTCTTTAAGTTTGACTAATGCATACTGATGGCAGTAGCATGCATGAGATGTACTCTTCTACTGAGTGCATCAACAACTTTGTTCTCTTTCCCTTTGATACACTTGATGTCGAACTCATATTCACTTAAAAATTCCAGCCATCTCGTCTTTCTGGCATTCAATTTTTTTTCTCAAAAAGGTACTTCAGACCAATATGGTATGTTCTTAGTTCAAATTTTGTCCCCATTAAATAATTCCTCCAGATATTCAATTCATGAACCATGGAAGCAAGCTCCAAATCATGTGTGAAATATTTCCTCTCATGTTCTTTAAGCTTTCTAGACTCATAACTAATGACATGTCCATTTTGGGTGAGGACTCCACCAAGTCCTTCTTTGCATGCATATGTACAAACCACAAAATTCTCATTTGGGTCAACAATATTTAAAATAGGTGCACTAGTAAGTAATTCTTTCAACAAGTTAAAATTCTCTTCACACTTTATTTTCCATTCAAATTTAATTCCCTTCTTTTGTAAAGAAGTGATGGGATGAGCAATCTTAGAGAACCCTTCTATAAAACTCCTATAGTATCCAACTAATCCCATAAAATATGTAACTTCTGAAACATTCTTTGGTGATGGGCACCCTCTAATGGCTTCAATTTTCTCTGGATATATTACTATACCTTATTACGAAATAATGTGCCCAAAATAATGGATCTGTTCTTGGTAAAAATAACACTTCCTTAACTTGGCATACAATTGATGTTCCCTCAGTACTTGAAACACCAACCTCAAGTGATGTTCATACTCTTCCTCGGACTTATAATAGATAAGTATGTCATCCAAGAATATAATGACAAAATTATCCAGATAATTTATGAATATGTCATTCTTTAAGGACAAAAGGACAACTAGTGCATTGGTTAGTCCAAATGGCACCACTGCAAATTCATAATGTCCATACCTGGTTCTAAATCATGTCTTACTAATGTCTTCTTCCTTGATTGTTACTTGATGGTATCCTAGCCTCAAGTCTATTTTTGAAAATATCTTTGCTCCTCTTAGCAGATTAAAGAGGTCATCAATTCTGGGTAGAGGGTTTTTTTTCTTCACAGTGGATTTATTTAACTGTCTGAAGTAAACACATAAACTCAATGTTCCATCCTTCTTTTTCACAAAGAGTGTTGGTGCTCCCCAAGGTGAAACACTTGGGCATATGTACCTTTTCTTCAACAATTCTTTTAGCTGCATTTGAAATTATTTTAATTTTGGTTTACTCATTCTCTAAGGAGGTTTTTATTCCATGGAAACTCCTGGTACTAGGTCAATAGAGAAATCTCTCTCCCTCTTTGATGGAAATCCATGTATTTCTTGGAATACATCTTCAAACTCTTGCAATACCGAAAAATATTCAAGGCTTGGTCCTTTTGTATTTTCTGGTTCTTTTACATGAGCTGCATACAATTTAAAAACTTTCCTTAAACATATCTTCATCTATAAGGCTGAAATATCCCTTCTAGAAATGGTTCTTAGAATTCATTTCACAATGCTTTGTTTTCCTTATTCATCAAGGCATGTAATTGTCTTGTCATGAAAATCTAGGAAATCATGATGCTTTCTCAACCAATCCATTTTGATTAGGATATCATAATATCCTAATGGTATGAGATTCATATAAACAACTGTATTTACTCCATTCATATTTATTGGATAGCCTCTCACTGTCTCATTGATCCTTCTTTTGGTTCCTGCGGCTAGCTGAACCAAACTTGATTTTTTGAGATTACTTTTCTTGAATGTAATCTATCCACAACTTTAGGATCAATATAACATTGAATTTCTCTTGAGTCGATTAAGATAACAACATGCTGATTAATGATCTTACCTTCCACTTCGATCATATGGGACTGGTATTCTGCTTATCGATCTTCTAAGGATGCATATATTCTTGGAATACTTCTTCCCATGTCTTCTACTATAGTATCCTCTTGGATGTTGTGCATGGTATTCATTTTGTATTATCTATGAGGACAATGCTTATATATGTGGTCTTACTTACATCCCCAACATTTGATTGGTGGTATTCCTTTTTTTTCTAAGGAGTCTTCCTTCTTGGATTCATCCTTAGAAGATTGATCTTGTTGGTTTTTATTAGGGTTGTTTCTGTTGAAAGGAGGTTTAAATTCATTCCTTCTCTTATCAGACTTCTTCTTCTTATCCTTCCTATACATTTTCAAATATTCTCTACTCTTTCCTTGCTCATAAATGTAATTATCCTTTCTAATGGTCTATGTCAAAGTTCTAGACTCATCATATTGAATCTTCTCTTTATAAAATGATGGCACTCCACCCAAAAACCTATGTATCTTTACCTTCTGATCCTTGATAAATCCCACATACTCAATTAATACCAAGAATTTATTTTCATATTCTCCCATGGTTATGCTCCCCAACTTGAGGTCAAATAACTCTTGCATCTTCTTTTCATAGTAGTGTTCTGAAATATATTCCTTTTGAAAATGCCTCTTGAACTACTTCCAAGATATTTCTCTCATTGATATGATCAAATTGCTTCAAATGATCCCACCACATAACAAATTTTCCATGCAAATGGTAAGTGGAAATTTTGTCTTCTAGATTAGATGAGTAGTTGTGAAATTGAAAATACTTCCTGATTCCAAGCAACCAAGCTTCAATATCATCTTCCCTTTCTCTCTCACCATCAAAGGATGGTGTCTTAAGCTTCCTCAACTCCTTGCAAACCATTCCAATCATGTCTTCTTCTTTGATGTTTGACATGAGACACTTCTGGATTGTTCCTTGAATCCTCATATGCATAAGGCTTCCTAGCTGGGTAAGGAGGTGAGTGATGTCTATGAGTTTCACTAGCCCTTATTCAATGACTGGATCTTTTGTAGTTATCTCTTCTTTCATGTTGTCTTCCTTCTTCCTCCTATATTGAGTTTGATCCATTCTTTTCTTTCCTATACAACTGATTTAGGATTTGCATAATTTGAGCATTTATTTGATTCTGTTCTTTCATCATATTCTCATTATATTCTTTGTAACTCTTCACTTCTATTCTCAAGCTTCTCACAATATCTATTAATGATTCTGGCTCCACTCTACTCCTATGACCATTAGATTTTGTCTCAACATTTCCAACACTAATATTTTGACCTTTGTCCTCTCTCTCAACACTAATATATATATATATATATATATATATATATATATATATATATATTGTTCTTAAGGCCACCAATCATATTCTTCCTAGTTGACTATGATTTCTACTGCTTAGAAATTTTTTTTGGGTGCATAACTGGATTCCTTTCTCTGAGATATCTCTAATGACTATTTGTTTATCGAATTTGGAGCTCGGAGAAAAAATTATGCCCTTCTAAAATTTCTGGGAATTTTCCCTTCTACAATGGTCTTTCAAGCTAATGTGGCCTCCACATGGACCCCTTCCATGAGTACTGCTAAATGATGCGGCAAATGACATGGATACTGACATGGCCACTAGCCTATCGACCCACCAGGCTCAACTTCCATACTTTTTTTTCTCAACTCTGGTCCATTTTGAACACCGGGATCAAGTTCTATCCAACTCCCGTCAAGATGCTTTGGTCCAGTATGACCCACCATGATGTAAACAAGGAAACAAGGCTTGGAAAATTTCATGGGTACTATATTGGACCACTAGGGAACTGACCCACTAGGTTCATATTCCACTTAACTACTATCCACAAGGGTGATCCGATGTTAGTCTGATCCATCGAGCCACCGACCACTTGTTTCCCAACAAAATTTTACATTGAGCATGGGCTTCACAAGGTTCCATGAATCTCTTTTCACACATAAGTAATGTAAGGGTTCCTTTATCTTATAAACCATCTAGTTGAGCATTTCCCCATGCATGTGGGATACATGTTTCTCGCCAACCACAAACCAACGATGGAAAACCCTACATGGGTGAGATCGATGGTTGTTGAGGCTGTCAGTTGTGTTTCCATTCAAGGCTTCATTTGAATGTAGGTTTCGAGAATATCTTGCCATCATACAAGTCCCTACAATATTATCTTGCTTAGGGTTATGGCCAAACCTTTCATGCTCTTCCTATTTCCCCACACATTTAACACATAGAAATAAAACTATTGCTCTTAGCAACATTAGATTCAATCTATGATTTCTCAACTAAATCATGAATTGGTTTATTCATTCCAAGAGCTATTAATTAATTCAAAATAAAAACTTCAAAAATTTCTATAGTAGGCCCCTTCAAAGGCCCAATGTTGCAACCAACAACTCTGATACCAATCTATAATGTACCCAACCCCAAGGCTGGTCGTGCTACCTTTAGAACCTCTTCTTCAAGATGCTCTGATACCAGTCTGTAACATACCCAACCCCAAGGATGGCCATGCTACCTTGATAACCTCTTCTTCAAGATTATTTGATACCAATTTGTGACTTACCCAACCACCAACACAAACCAAGCACACCCACCACATTGAAGAACACACTTCTTGATCCAATTTCTAATATCAAACAAATAAATAAAGAAGCATGAAATAACACATGCAATCATAAAGTTTCATGTTAAAATAAGAAAGAATGTACAATATTCCATGCACAACAATGATCAACAAGTAGGCACATTATTAATGCATATCTTAGAGATAATAATCAATACACAATGTACATAATTATGTATAAGAAGAGAAACACATGACATAGAGAATTTATATTTAACAAAAATAATCACCAAATGGATGAGGACCAAGGGATTTCCACCCAACCTTAGACATTGTTTTTCCAAGTCTCAACAACAGGTCACCCCTGAGCCAGATATGAATCCACAAGGACGGGTTCCAGAGAGACACTCAACTTCCCAAACTAATCAACACTTAATATCTAAAAGATTTCTCAACATACAACAATCCAAAGTACACTTGATATCTTCCCCTTAGTTTGCACCACCCAAGAGAATGAACCCCTATTGGTTTCTTATCTTAGTTATACCTTTAATATGATTTGATCCAGGTTCATATCTACTGGGGATCCAACAAAGCCTCTAAAACTATCGGCCCTCCTGGTAAACCAGAAGGCAACGTAACACACATAGTGCATTGAGTAGTCTCACCATGCTATCAAACTAATTGGTAAGTGTGGACACAAACTGATCTCCCTAGTTTCACCCCGAAACTATAACAAAACAAGATAAAATATAAAACTTTCCCTAATTTTCAATCATCAAGTATACTAACTAACAAGAGATAAATGGCATACCTTTTAAACATCATTTTTCTTCTCTAGTGTCATCCTCTCTTCTTTCCAAGGCTTATGGGATGATGAACCTGTAAAAATACACAAGCCGATGAAGTGAAACAAACAACAGATACCCAACAAAACCTATATATGTGATCAAGGAGTCATACAATAAAATAAGACCAATTTTATGGGAAAGAAATATATTGTTGTATTAGAAATATGAAAAGGAGAATACATCTTATGCCTTGATGTTGTAAGGTCCCTTCCAACAGTTCCTTGCTTCCCACACACTTCTTGCTCCACGGATTTTGAGATCAACAATCTATCTTGACAAAGCAAATCCCAAATCTACAAAAAATACTCAATCTCACACCAAAATATAGCCAACTCAATCCAAGCTAAATTTCCCAAGCTAAATTTCAAATCCAAATTTCTCCATGACAACTCCTCTCCTTTTATAAACTAAATAGGATAAGATGAGGAGGTTAGGATGATCCCACTAAATCAGAAAAGCAAGTAAGATAAAAATCGATCAGAGGCCACCTCACCATAGAAGCTTCTCCTTCTAGAAGCATCGAGAAGATGCTTGTTTTTCCTACGTACAAAAATCATCACACCCCTATAACTGAGCAGAGTGCGAAGATGTCGCAGGCCAAGTTTAGTACAACAAGCGATGATCTGGGATCGTTGAACCCCTAACATTAGGTAGGGTGCGACGATCCTCCTTAATAGGGTTTTTACAAAGGAAAAGACAAATTCTTCTCTTAGGAAAAGTTCTTCTCCCTTCTTTCCTCAGGAATTCAGGACACTGATCCTTCTAAAGAAAAAGGATAGGTTTACATCATTAATGGTCATAGGGATGATGAAAATAATGTGTAACAAAGATCCCCCCAAAGTATGAAGTTAGAACAGAGTGATAGCTGAAATACTTTGTCGAGTGTGTGTAGGGAACAAGGAACACGTAAATCAGAAACCTGCCAACAAACTAGGAGATACAGTACAATAATATATCATCATTGAGGTGGGCATTCCCATACTCAGAATACAAATGACTCAAAGCATAAATTTCAACATGCAAATATCCATGTCAAGTAAGATAGGTCATGGCGACCAAACATACACTATGGATCCATGCCATTATGACTCAAATCTGAGCATAGCCACCAAAAATACACCGTGGATTTGTGTTAAAGACTCAAATTTGAACATAGCCATGAGACATACACTATGGATCTATGCAACTATACAATTTGAATATCCTTCAACGCAACTTGAATCTGTCAGAAAATATTCAGGGTCTTCATCTCCACCACTCTATAGTACGAATATAACCGTGTGAATACATGTGCTGAAGTCGAACATGGTAGAAACCACTTGATTACTGGTCATTAATGAATAACATTAACAAGTGTGAGGGAAATCACAATTAATGTCAATGAATCCCAAGGTACTTTAGTACAATCCAACGAATGTGAATTAATGAGATAAAGTCGAACACTCGAAGGAATCTCACTATCAGGGGTCAATGATGAAAACCCACTGTCGAAAGTGAGGAAAACTGACATTGAGGCATGCAAGTTTCAAGGTACCAATTAGTTTCTAAGTCCAATTCTTGGATAATGAGTTGAATTCGACAGGAAAAGACTCGTCACATGAAGGCCTTAATGTATCCTCCATCAATGACACGAAACGGGTAAAAAGATTTGAGGTAGATCAGAGTAACAAGTAATTCATGACTCACTCAGGGATGACCAACACAATATAAGGATTAAGCATTGCAGAAATGGTTGATGCAATAGCAGGTTTTTCGGGTTGAACTTCTCTTTGAACATATTGATGACATGACAAATGTCTTGGAAACACCGACTCAACAACAAGGATCACATACCAATTTGTAATCTTATAAAGGAGTATGATCAAGAGACAAGTGGATTTTCCAACCTAGACACAAAGCGAGTGAAAGGGTGTCATGTTCAAAAGTGACTCTTCCATAGAATACATGTGTAGATACATTTCTTTCCCAATTCCCCCCCCCCACCATTTTTGACAAGTACCTCTTTATTTTTACGCAAGATTGAGGAGGATAACATATGATTGAACTGTAAGGTCATCTTTCAGATGATTCCTTCAGAGTATATTTAATGAACCCCAGGAAACTATGATTGAGGTAGGTGGTTTCATTTTTACACAAGATTGAACCATATAAAACTATGCTTGTGACTTCCCAATGCAGAATCCAGATATGGTTGGTACTTAGCCCCCAGCTTAAGAAGCTTACGGATTAACTTCAGTATGAAGTCCAGAGGCTGTAAGAATTTCTCCCTAAGCTTCATTTTGTCCAATATCACATGAGGAGGAAACGAAGCTTCAAATACTATACGTAATGAAGTACTGGACTCAATAGATGAAGGGGGAAAAATCTATTTCATTTTTTAATGAGCTTGACATAGGAACAAGAACTATGCTTGGGAATCCAAGTTCAATCCCCGGACCTTTGTTTCATTTTTTAACGGGCTTGACATAGAAACAGGAACTATGCTTGTAAGCTCGGTTTCATTTTTTAATGAGGTTGCTACAAATATGCGAAAACTATCCTCGTAGCTGGTTTCATTTTTTAACGAACTTGAAATCAGAAAACCATGCTCAAAGATGGTTTCATGTTTTAATGAGCTTGAAATCAGAAAACCATGCTCAAAGTTGGTTTCATTTTTTAATGATATTGAAATAAAAAAACCATAATCAAGGCTGGTTTCATTTTTTAATGAGCTTGAAATTAGAAAACCATACTCAAAGCTAGTTTCATTTTTTAATGAGCTTGAAATTAGGAAACCATGCTCAAAGCTGGTTTCATTTTTTAATGAGATTGAAATCAGAAAACCATGCTCAAAATTCTCTTCTTTATCATGTATTCCAAGAGGACAATGATACGGAAGGAAACCATGTAAAGGGACAAAACTTGGTCATGGATTCCAAGAGATCTTCACTGGATGAAAGAAACACACTCTGGAAGGAAGACATGTTGAGGGCCATGATAGGGGTAAGGATATCAGGCTCCAATAGCCCTATCGAAGAGATTACCATGTCAACTATCGGATCCAAGTCATAAGGGAGTGAGCTTACAGTGAGAGGCTCATGTGCATCGACAACTGAATGCATGGGAGATAACACCACATAATTGACTTGTGGCGGGGGTGATACCGTCTGCATATAATAATCGTTTAGGGAGGTCATCTAGTTGATGGTCAATTCAGGTCCAACAAACAAAAGTTGATCAATAGTCACAATTTTTCCATTGTGAGGGAAATATATCACACAAAAAATAGTGGATACAATAGCTTTCATGGCATATAAATAATCTTAACCAAGGATTAAATCGAAATCCAAGGGGTCTTGGACTACCATAACATCAATAAYGACAGTTTTCCTTCCTAAATTTATKGGAAATCGAGGAAGGATACATAAAGGTTGACTGGTTCTTATGTTGAAAGCCAACAAATTCTATGTAACTGCAACAAGCTGAGGATAACCCAAACATTTCCAAGCAATAGAGGACAAAATACTAATGGAMAAACCTTCATCTATTAGTGTCTAAGGAACGTCCTGACCACAAACCTRCACTGCAATATTGAAAGGAATGTGAGAGGGAAGAGGAGGTCTAGTTAGCGCACCCTAATAGAAAAGGATGGCCTCATTACTTGGAGGGGGTTCCACAGGAGAAGGAAGAATGCTCCCCAACATGGTAGCATCTGTATCAACAAGAAAAACATGAGCAATATCAGGTTTACTCTCTAGCAAAAGAATAGGATCAACTGGCGACGAGATCAGATCGACCACTTGGATTTCTTTATCCAAGGGGAGAATGGGGTCGACGGGTGGAAAGGGATCGACTGCTTGGGTTGCAATCTCTAAAGAAGAGTGGRATCGAATGAGAATGGGATTAGATCGACCACTTTTTCAACTRGTTCAACTAAGGACATGACCAGATTGACTACCTGATCAACTAGACTGATCGACGAAGGAACTAGATTGATCATTCCATCAACTACAAGTGGGTTGAGAGTAATCTTGCGATAAACAGCTAGAATTTGAGGTTGGGAAACAATCATGTCTTCTAGTAATTTTGAGGCTTCATCCATATGAGGGAATAGGTGAGTTTGATGACTCCCGCCACATAACATACACGTGAACTTGACTCTACTTTTCTTCTTCCCAATGATATTCTAACTAGTTGACGGGAGGTTATCAACATATTGTTCAGAGGCTGACAACACAAGTTGGTGGGGGTGTGTAGACCATGTTTCTATAACCTTGGATAGACCAAGGAAATCCTTAATAAGATGGCTACCCTTACAAAGCCTGCAAGGGTACTTGGGCTTACGGGTTGTTTGGGTGATCTTGGCATCATCAACACTCCTAGCACGATTATCAATAACCGATTTCTTTCCAACATGTTTGGAAGTGGTTGGAAGTTTGGACCCTTGTTTATTTTTATTCTTCTTATTCTTCCTTTTCTTCTTCTTCTTATCCACTGAGTGACTAACTTTAGAGCTTTCACTGAGCGACGAAGATGAAACAGAAGAAGACCTTTCAAGTGGAGAAGGTGAAGAAGATCTTACTAGTGAAGACAGTGAAGGATCAACATGAGGTTGATGTTCTTGGGGGGAAGTGCTTACAACCAAAGAACTTACTGCATTCAAGATTACCGGAGTGGAAAACAACCATACTGAGAATCCAATTGTGAGACTTGGAAGGTTCAAAGTAGCAATGTAAGGAGGACCAATGTTTCCGTAAGAAGGAAAAACAAAAGGTTCCCCTAGAAAAGGGGTTCCTTCATTGGTCGTTCTAGGAACTGATGCCATTAAAAAAATCTCCAACCTAGAGTATGGTAGGGAAAACAAACAACACACGCTAAAAATATAGGAAGCAAACAAGAAAACAAAACCTTCTTATAATGAACGCACTAGTTGGTGATGAAATACAACATCGCGAGAATAATGTAAGAAGGGGTTGAGATAGAGAGGGTGGAAAAGTTATGTTGACGACCTGCTTAACGGACTTACACCCTAGTGCAAGATCCCACACATAACCATGGACATACCCTCTAAGGAGCTCAATTGAGTTTGGCCAACATCGATTCCAGGTACCGTGAAGACTTACCCCTCCACAATCATCTTGTGTAAAAACCCTAAATAGATAGGCCACTAAGGTTACAAATTACGACAATGATGCCTGGGGAAATAGTCGACAACCCGATCCATGTGCAAAGGTAGGGTATCTAAGCCTGAAATCAACTCGAGAAGGTCCCCATATGATTTTCTTCTCAAGTGACCCCCAATAATATGCACAATCTCTACACTAAGACCAACAAAGCAGGGTGAGTAACTCTGCTAGTCCTAATGCGGCATCATGATTGACCCTTGTGTTAGAAGGGCTTCCCAGGACAAAATGTAATAAGTGGATTTCACTACTTCCTAACTCAAGATTCTATGTTTGTTTACAGCTTTGAAAAGTTATCTTTCACACCTATTCCAAAGCCCTACAACTAATCTAACGTAGGTTTGCTACCGGAAAATATAAAAAATGTCTAATCAATTTTTATAGGAGATTTATTTTAAGGTTGTTGTTACTCAAGAGGAAAATGGTGTGGAATAAATGATGTTTTGCTTGACTCTAAAAAATGCAAAGAAATGAGAATGAAAATATTTCACTTCGATGAAAGCTATATTACGAGAAGGAGAAAAGGTTTATCATTCCTAGATTCACAATGTCCCAAAATTTTATTAAACTCATCAATATAGAGAACTTCAAGAAATGAGCTAAGAGACTATACACCAATACATAATTTTTGGCCCCCCTGGCCAAGAGGGGGAATTTTTTTTTAAGAATTCAAGACCAAAAATGTCAAAAACCATGCAATTTCTCTACTTCAAATGCAAAGATGCTCCCAATCTAATGCAAATAAAGAAATTAAATTTTTTGTTTCAAAGATAGCTAAAATCAGATTCAAAGCTATCAAGCAAACTGTAATTAGACCCAACAAATCACCCGAAAACCATATCTAAGATTTGGGCAAGAAAAACCATCAAAAATCATTTTTTTCCACAATCGTCTTAGGCCATAGAATAACAAAGCGCAATGATCCTTGATCGTCGCATGCTAGAGAAAAAATATAGTGCGACGACGTCGCACTGTGTCAAAAGGTGGGGTGTGTTAGCACTTTGTAAATTTTTTCGAACTGATGGACAAACGCCAGAGGTAACTGTTTCAACCTACTTTAGAGTTGGGCACTAACCTGCTCAACTCAGAGAGGGATCTTCGTGTCACTTGATATTTCTTTGGGAATCAGTGGCTAGATTTGGTTTGTTTTGGGGGTTTTTATAAAGTTTGTTGGAAAAGAAGGGGAGTGACTCTTAGGGCTACAGAGTCAAAATTCTGAAAGTGAAGGAAACCAATGACTGGCTAGTAGAACTCTCTAGAGGATAAAGGCTAAATGAGGCAATGAATATGAGTTGTAAATTGAGTTTAAGTGAAGATTATGAAGAAGGGGAAAACAAATAACTGCATCAGAGCATTATTGAAATGAATTCTGAATTAGCTAGGAAGAAAATTACACAATTTAAATTGCTTAAGCCGAGAGCGTCACAAGACGAGTTTTGGGCCTTTACCTCTCCAATTTAAATAGAAGATAGTGAAAATGGAAATAAAGAACACAAGAAATACATACGATGAGAGAAGACAAAACTCATATCACCACCATTAGAATCTTTTCATAGAGACTTCAAAAGCTTCTGCATATGTATTCAATTCAGCTCCAGAAAATTACAATGTGGTTCAAAACAACTAAGAAGGTTCCCTTGCACTTCTTCGAACCTCTAATACATTTGGAACCTCTAATACTTATACAATTCGAGTCACTTCATTGTGCAACCGATTACAATAACTGAAATGAAATGTTTCAGCTTCTCCCCCAAAATAGAAACAGTTACAAATAGAACATGACATGTTTTAACTGATCTCCTGTTTTTTAGGAGAAAACATATGATTCAAAACACCACCTGTAATTATCAAACCATAACAGTTGTGTAAAATCTGAGAATGGTTTTTGTATATAATCTCATTCTAAAGAAAAACCTCTCTCATTTTCTTGAAATTCATCTCTATCTAGACAAGATATGTGTCACAAAAACATGTCTCAAACAAGAAATCATAACAGAAAAATATGGCTCCAAGATTCCCTTGAATCTCCCAATCCGTGATACCTGTGTGAAAAATGAGCAAGGTTAATGTTCTAGGGTCCGTGCTTGACAATAACCCCCTTTGAATTTTGAAAACTCTTTCTGGTTCATCCAGAAATTGTCCTATAAGTTTCAACTGCCACAGAAAATGGGTGCCACATCCTCTTTGAAATGTCACTTGTGCTTTTTCCAAATCTAATTTTATTTATCCATATTTTCCTTAAATATTTGGGAATAATATATTTGAATAAAAATAATTCCCAATGATTTGACGTGATTCCATAAATTAAATATTGGATCAAATATTAATATAAATATTTTAATATAAAAATATTTATATTAATAATAATAAACCCCTTTTTCTATTTTCTAAGGGCTTTGGGCATATGGGGCTTAACACATGACTTTGTGGATAGGAAAAGGGTTCTTAATAAAAGGAATATTTTTTATTTTCAATGGGAATATGAAAATAAGGGTAAAAAATGAATGAAGTGATGGAACTAAGGGATTTAGATAAACATTAAGGCTAGGTATAGGTTTGGGATATTTGCCAAATTTTTGACTCATGGAGGACATGACTATTTTGGATTATCCGTTGAGTGAAGGATTTAGGTGATGGGAGCTTGACAGAGCTAGTGGAAAAGTTTTAAAATCTGAGTGGAAAGATAACACAAGGAAAAGATGCTTTGGGAAAAATTAATACAAATTAATAGGTGATAACAGGGTGCGTCGATCCTAGATCGTCGCACTGTCCCTCAAAAAAGGATGCACCAATCCAAATAAAAATAGAAAAAATAAAAAGAAAGAAGGTTTTCCAGTGAATTTAAACAGTCAGAGAGTTCATCTGGATCTCCCAATGAGTTATAAAACAAAACCCAAGCAATCAAAGAAAGAAAGCAAGACAAACTAGGAAAACAATCCATTCCCTAGTATGGTCACCAATTTTTCTATCGGACTAATTGGTAAGTGCAGACACAAACTGATCTCCCTAGTTTCACCTTGAAACTAGAACAAAACAAGACATAATATAAGACTTTCCCTAAGTTTCAATCATCAAGTATACTAACTAACAAGAGATAATTGACATACCTTTTAATCGTCATTTTTCCTCGCTAGTGTCATCCTCGCTCCATTCCAAGGCTTATGGGATGATGAACTTGTAAAAAGACACAAGCCGGCAAAGTGAAAACAACAATGTATACTCAGCAAAACCTATGTATGTGATCAAGGAGTCATACAATAAAATCAGACCAATTTTATGGGAAATAAATATATTGATGTATTAGAAATATGAAAAGGAGAATACAATAAATGCCTTGATGTTGTAAGGTCCCTTCCAACAGTTCCTTTATTCCCACACACTTCTTTCTCCATGGATTTTGAGATCAAAAATCTATCTTGACAAAGAAAATCCCAAAGCTACAAAAATTACTCAAGATCACACCAAAATCTAGCCAACTCAATCTAAGCTAAATTTCCAATCCAACTTTCTCCATGAAAGCTCCTCTCCTTTTATAAGCTGAAGAGGATAAGGTGAGGAGGTTAGGATGATCCCACTAAATAGGAAAATAGAGTAATATCCAAACCGATTGGATACCACCTCACCAGAGAATCTTCTCCTTCTAGAAGCATCGAGAAGATGCTCGTTTTTCCCACGTACAAAAATCGTCACACCCCTATAACTGAGCAGAGTGTGAAGATGTTACAGGCCAATTTTAGTACAGCAAGCGACGATCTGGGATCGTCACACCCCTAACATTAGGTAGGGTACAACAATCCTCCTTAATAGGGTTTTTACAAAGGAAAAGACAACTTCTTCTCTCAGGAAAAGTTCTTCTCCCTTCTTTCCTCAGGAATTTAGGCCACTGATCCTTCTAAAGACAAAGGATAGGTTTATGTCATTAATGGTCATAGGGATGATGAAAATAATGTGTAACACACCCGAGATAGTCTTAATGGGCAGCTGAAATGCTCAAATGATTTCATTTCAGGATTGAATGGAGAACTGTGAATTGCACGCTATGAATTCTATCTAATTATTAGAGCGATATACCGTCATTCTCATTCATGCATGTAGCGTAATTAGATCCATTAAATCATTCATACATCATTCTAACACCTACTTATTAACAGTAAAATGGACACAAACATTCAATCACATAACATAGGTATTAAAGTGGTTCACCCCTTCCTGGGCTACGTCCGCAAAGATCTGGCTCTCAATCTCTTTTATTATGGCAGTTCCAAAATTATAGCGCCACGTGCCTTACAAATCATCCTCAGTCAGGTCGAGATCTATTATAAGGCAGAATAGATCACACTAGGCACCTCAACCTATGATATAACCCTCAATATCTACCCTTCTGACCCTCTACATCTCAACAACTTACAAGACTGGATCGGATTACGGTTGTGCTATAGACCAGTTACTCCTTCTCACGCGAGTAAACCTCAATAAGCAGAACGCCCACCTAGAATTCCTAGGTATATATTTATATTTTTTTTTGGCTCATCAGCCATTACATTCTCTTACCAAAACCCTAACATAGTTAGGTCTTCTTGCATGTTGGCCTTGTACACTTTCCTCCTCTGCATGCACAGTTTCCTTTCCTCCACTGCTTTTCCTGCCATCTGTCTTTCTTTCCCATATTCTTCCATGCATGCCTCGCATGCCTCCCCACCAACTGTATTTCCTCCACATCATGCCTTTTCCCAAAAATGGGTCTATGCCCAATAGGCCCCCAACACTAAAATTGTGACTCGTCCCGAGTCACTGCCTGATTTTTGCAGCTGTCACTGCCTACTTCTTGCATCTATTACTGCCTACTGCAGTGTGTCATATGATTCTGTTATCCATTGGCACTATTGGTGAGCCTGTCTACTATTTTCAAACATTATGGTGAACACCTACGCCATCATAGGATATTGTAAAATATCTCCTCCCTCAGACCCGATCTGCTCAATGCTCTGCTTAGCTGCGTCGCTCTCCATGACCAGCTACTCTGCCTTTTCTTGCAGGGGATCCAACATCGTCTATCTTGCTATCTTTCGTGCTTGTAATGCTTNTGCAGGGGATCCAACCTCGTCTATCTTGCTATCTTTCGTGCTTGTAATTATTTCTCTTCCAACTGCAGAGCCTTCATTTTTGTGGTAGAACTAATCTTCTCTGTCAATGACACTATTTTTTTTCGTTGCTTCACCTCTTCCATTGCTGCGTGGAGTTTGTTTCCCCTCTCTTGTATTTCGTGGAGGATTCCATCCTCTAAGAGGTGAGTCCATAGTTGTGCACTCTTTTCTAATAGATCAATGACTCTCTGTATGCTTCGGCTGATGTCCTCAGTAGCTGTTGTTTCCTCCTGTTCTCGTTGCACTCTGAATTATGGGGGAGTAGTAGGTATGACACGCTCCTCCAACTCTTTAATTTTCTCTTTATAGTGTTGTATAGTATGCTCTATCCTTTGCAGTTGATCTTATGAAGACACTGCCTCCTCATTTGTGTTATCAGGAATGGCTTGAAATAGTATGTGAATCTGAGTCTCCATCTCCTCCCCTTTTTGTTGTGCTATTTATTTCCATTGCGCTTCATGGTTGAGGGCTTCCTTCATCATGATGTTTTCTTCCTAGGCTACTTGTAGATTCATCGCGTCATTTCTTGCTCTAGAATGAATCTCCTGTGCAATGCTTACATGAAGTTTATACAGTGTCTTTGTTGGAATCTTGGCCAATTCCACATCCAATGCTTCAATTTCCTTTAGGGGTTTCTATGCTATCTCTTTATCAAGAACATCATCGCAGGAATGATGATGAAAGTGGTGCTCTCCTGCACTACAAATTGCACCATTTTAGGAAATGACACTCCTTCTTTAGCCTGCATGGGTGTTTCTTTTGGTCCCTGCGCTGCCCCAATCCTTATCTGCTCTAGCGCAATTTTTACTTCTTGTACTTGATCTGCAATTAAAGCCTTGTGCTTCTCCGCATTCTTCAACACCTCGACCAATCTTTCCTCTACTGTTGTCACCACTAAATCCACATCATCCATGGTTAGTGATATATTGCACTATGGTTTGTGGGACTTCGCCTTCTTTTGACCACCACCGGTTTGCTCCCTTGGCCACTTCTCTTAGGTGTCTAATGGATCAGGAATAGTGGGCATATGAGTATCTCTGGCAGTGTTTGGCCCCATCTCTTCTGCCACAAGAATCTCCTAGGTCCCTATCCCTGGTTCTTCTACACGCACTTCTTCCATTGGATGTGTTGGTGGATATTCTACACGTGATGGAGCTTCTGTAGGGCTCCTTGGTGGTATGTTATCAATTCTAGGTTTCTTCTTGGCTAGGGTGATTCCCCCCTCTTGACTGTACATACTCCTCTTTTTGGTTCCGATCCCGTTGGTGCCTATTTGGTGTGTTGGGGCTGGTCTTCCCGCGTATGATTTTGTGGGCTTGGTGCTGCGGTTGGATTTAACGATACCTTCCATTATTCAAACCACTCCTAGAAATCTCTTTGGATCTCTTCCATTGTCAAACAATAATTTAGCAGTAACCATTCCTTGGCTTTGTCTCTCTTTTCTTACAACCATAAGCTATGATGCATTTCCCTAAAGTTAGAAACCTGTCCAAACTCCTTTACAGTCTCTAGTGAAACATGCCATGTATCCGCAATGAGGTCCTGTATTTCTTTGAAATACCTCGCAAATATTTCCATATTTGTCTTCTTTGTCTTTGGGTCTACGCTATTGCATAATGATATGTAGTGCGCTGCGCCACACTTTCCTGGTCTCTCCATATACTTATTGTAAATTGGTTCCTTCCAGCCAATTAGGCCAATGAGGATGAGTAACCATGAGTAGTGGAACTCAGAGCCCCAATCCTGTGTGTCCTTACAGTCCTCTAAAAATTAGTTCAAGAGGTATGGGGCCCAGTTCATCAAGCTCCCCTTTTCACACTGCGTGACGAAGTCAACCAAAACAGTTGGTACTTCCTCTTTGTGACACTTGTGCATCAATTTGCATCCAAGGATTCTGGTGGAAAAACTTGTCACATGATCATTGATGTCGCTAATCCTGATGCCCCTGTTACCGCACTTCATGCCATACTTGGTATTGATCTCATCCGAGATGGCCTTTGATCTAGTTTTATCCTCCAGGTACTTTTCTTACTTTTCCTCATCTGTGGGTAGCCCTGTGATTGCTACAATGAGGTCCATAGTGATAGGAACTGACCTATCCATCCACAAGATCCCACCATGCACACATGTAAGCAGTTGCTTGATGCAGGCGTTAAAGTGCTTTCCCCACCCAAAATTTTCTACATCCAACAATTTCATGATGTCAGTGTTATAGAGCCCAAGAATCCAATGCATCGACTCTAATAGTGGCATGCCTGATGAGCCTTCTCCCCTGCTTTCTAGATAATTTTGGGGTGCCAGGTATGGAAATTTGGTGACATCYGTCACGTCATGGTAAAAATTCTTGATCGAATTCACCCCACTGACCATATCATCATCTATGCGCACCCCTTTCAGAATCTTCGACAAAACCAGAGTCCCTTMTACTTGTGGTTGTGACCCTCCTTGCGCGCTACTCTCAGCGTGATCCTTCCATTTGGCTTATGGGKTTGCGGCCCCCACCTTTGGTACATCATCGTGTACTGCTGCTTGTCCTACTTCTAGTTCATGGATCTGTAGCATTGAAMCCATGGCCTGCTCGTCCTGTCGTGGCCCTCGTCCCCTCAATGTGTCGGATTTGGTTATGTCCATGTCCTCCTCTAGCTGCTCAATCTCCTACACTAGGTTTTGTTCCTCCTCTATTGTCATAGGTTTTTCTTCGTACTCGAGTGTGTGGAGTTCATCCACATCCACTTTCTCCCTTGCGTCTGTTGCTCGAGAAATACTTCTCATGTTCCTGTCGGCCCTGCCCGACACTCCGAATCATGGTGGTGGCATTGTGATGAGATTTGGACTGTAAATCTTCGAACTCGATGGATGATAGCTCGAAGTCTCACTTTATCACTCTTTTGCTCAGATCTACATTCTTCTTCTTAGAAATTAACACAATGACTTTCTTTCCCCCCTTTTTCTGACTTTATAGCGAGACGACGAAGTGACAATTGTTCCGCACTGACAATTGTCCATTTTTCACTTTTTGTTGTGTGTCCTACCTGTGGTAACTTTGTACTTGTTAACTGTTGTCCTGTGTGCCATGTTTTTAGACTTTTCCCTTTCCATCCCACTAAGTTATTTACCTATACGTATAGACTTCCATGTGTTTGTCACAATTTCAACAACTGTTGCCAGTTGGCACCTGAATTCCATAGCTGTCATTTTCTGAATTTTCGTGTTTTTGACCGTCGGTCCTTTTTCTGGTGTGCTAGGTTTTTTTAGCACTCGGAGACCTTGGATTAGATACCCTTTTCTTCTGGCGCAGTATTCTTATTTCTTCATGCTGACTCAGTGACCTGTGCGCACATACTCTTTTCTTTTTCGTCACGCTGACTTGCTGACCTGTGCGTGATTTTTTTTTTTTATTACATCGGTTCTTATTGCGCGGTGAATTTCAAGTTGCGGGTGGTCGACTGTCCTTGTATAGCTTTA
>JASDQU010739573.1:179285-217724 GCA_032191745.1 Picea mariana | reverse complement strand
ATGACACCCTTTCACTCACTTTGTGTCTAGGTTGGAAAATTCGCTTGTCTCTTGATCATACTCCTTTATAAGATTACAAATCGGTCGGTGATCCCTGTTGTTGAGTCAGTGTTTCTAAGAAAGTTGCTGTGTCATCAATATGTTCAAAGATAAGTTCAACCTGGAAAGTATTCTATTTTGTCAGCCATTTCTACAATCCTTAAGCCTTCTATTTCTTTGACCATCCCTGAGACAATCCTGAATCACTTGTTACTTTGATCTACTTCTAATATTTTTACCCGTTTCGTGTCATTGATGGAGGATACATTAAGGCCTTCCTGTGACGAGTCTTTTCATGTCGACTTTAACTCATTATCCAGGAATTGGACTTAGAAACTAATTGGTACCTTGGAACTTGCATGCTTCAATGGCAGGTTTCCTCACTTTTGACAATGGGTTTTCATCATTAACCCCTGATCGAGAGATTCCACCGAGTTTTCGACTTCATCTCATTAATTCACATTCATTGAATTGTACTAGAGTACCTTGGGATTGATTGACATTAATGGTGATTTCCATCGCACTTGTTAATGGTATTCATTAATGACTGATAATCAAGTGGTTTCTACCATGTTCGACTTCAACACATGTATTCACATAGTTAGATTTGTACTATAGAGTGGTGGAGATGAAGACCCTGAATCTTTTCTGACAGATTCAGGTTGCATTGGAGTATATTCATATTGTACTGTTGCATAGATCCACAGTGTATGTCTCATAGATATGTTCAAATTTGAGTCTTTAACACATAGATCCACAATGTATTTTTGGTGGCTATGTTCAGATTTGAGTCATATTGGCATGGATCCACAATGTATATTTGGTGGCCATGACCTGTCTTACTTGACATAGATATTTGCATCTTGAAATTTATGATTTGATTCATTTGTATTCTGTGTATGAGAATTCCTACCTCAGTGATGATATATTATTTTACTTTATTTCCTTGTTTGTTGGCAGGTTTCTGACTGACGTGTTCCTTGTTCCCTGCACACACTCGACAAATTATTTCAACTATCACTTTGTTCTAAATTCATACTTTTGGGGGATCTCTATTACACATTATTTTTGTCACCCCTATTATCGTTAATGATGTAAACCTATCCTTTGTATTTAGAAGGATTAGTGGACCGAATTCTAGAAGAAAGAAGGGAGAAGAACTTTGCCTGAGAGAAGAAGTTGTCTTTTCCTTTTTAAAAACCCTATTAAGGAGGATCGTCGCACCCTACCTAATGTTAGGGGTGTGACAATCCCATATTGTCGCTTGCTACACTAAAATTGGCTTGTGACATCATCGCACTCTGCTCAATTATAGGGGTGCGATGATTTTCGTACGTGGGAAAAACGAGCATCTTCTCGATGCTTCTAGAAGGAGAAGCTTCTCTGGTGAGGTGGCCTCCAATTGGTTTGGATCTTACTCGATTTTCTGATTTAGTGAGATCATCCTAACCTCCTCACCTTATCCTATTCAACTTTTTTGTGGGTGGGAAATCCCTCCTATGGACTAGCATTAAGGGTTTTATCATGCTTGCAGAAATGACCTAAAGTCTCCTACTTTTTACCAACATCCCAATCATAACTCCCATTACTCATATGMAAATAAAAGACTAAAGAGATCCAGTTATTGTACCTTAGTTTCCGTGTTTGATGTCTATCTCTTTAACGCTTGGGAAAAGTACTTCTTTTATTAATCTCACAAAAGTAACCTTACAATGGTGAGATCATCCACTGCTCCTCGAATCTAGTCCTGGGCTCCTCTTCAACTGTGCTCCAACTACTTCTGTATATGCTTCTCTTCACACAATAGTTGCAAAAGGTTGGGGCAAGGGGAATACTAAATCAGGTATAGTTTCTTTGTTATGATTTTACTCCTCCCAAATGGGACCCCTACCCCTTATTTATAGGCTAGAAAAGGCTAGGTATTTGGTCGAGTGATCGACTATGGGCGGTTAGTTGGTTTAGTTAACTTACCCAAAACTGTGTGTTTCATCTACAACTTTCCATTTTTTGTGTTTTTTAGGTATACGCGGGTTGTAGTGGGTCAACCAGCGTACACATACGTGTAGTAGTGGAGCAAGGCATGTATGCCTTAAAAAAAAGTGTTTTTTAAGAAGTTGTTCAGTAGTGGCTTGGAAAAGAAGTCAAATGAGATGGCCTGATGCCAGGTAATCATGTCTATTGCAATTTAGGGTTATAACAGATGCCCCCTAATGTGTGAGGTCATAAGAGCATCTGATGGTTGAAATATATTATCAATCTTCACCAACGTACCAAACAATTGAGCCCAGGAACCAGAATTTGGGAGGTGCATCTGTAAAATAACAATTGTCTCACCGAGGCAGGCACACCCATGCTCGGAATGAAATAAAATCATGGATACCAATCAAATACACTGTAGATCCATGTCATATAAATATATAAAGTGTAGCCGTGAGCAATCCACAACGGATCTACATCTTGAAATAAAAAATATATACATGTATAGTGTCCATCTTCAAGAAGCGAATAAGGCTTGATGGCTAGAGATGAGGCCTTCAGAGCTTGAGCAATAGCTTCAAAATCTTCACAACTCGGGTAGGAGTGTAATATGAGTGTACGACTTCACTACCCAGAGATCTTCGACGACTTGTCAGGAACAGACTAGAGGATTTTGATGATCAGGTTGGGAGCTTCATGGATTTCGAACAAAGACTTGATTGGGCTTTCGGGATGACCGCGCATGAGGGTAAGAGACAATCTATAGAGGGGGACAACTCAAGCTTGGTAATAAATTCCCTTGGACAATAACATGACAAAATATGAGACTTAGGCAACATGATATTTTGACATAAGTTCACGATGCAGGAGGCATCGCAAACTCTCCATATGTTTGGAAGAATAAGCAAATATAGGAGGACAAAACTCTATGTAGCGAGAACAAATTCCTAAGGTCATGTTAAATCCCAAGGCTTGATGAACAAACATAAGGATGTGCTTTGTCCAAGGGCGACTCATTGTGCTACCAATAAAAAGAAAATACTTTTCCCTTCCTCTTTTTGGGGTATATTTGATTTTTTTTGTCTTTTTCAANTGCAGGAGGCATCGCAAACTCTCCATATGTTTGGAAGAATAAGAAAATATAGGAGGACAAAACTCTATGTAGCGAGAACAAATTCCTAAGGTCATGTTAAATCCCAAGGCTTGATGAACAAACATAAGGATGTGCTTTGTCCAAGGGCGACTCATTGTTCTACCAATAAAAAGAAAATACTTTTCCCTTCCTCTTTTTGGGGTATATTTGATTTTTTTTGTCTTTTTCAATAATTTTGGAAAGCTTGAAAAAGAATAAAAGAATGCTACATTACAAAGGAGGATTGAGTTTCTCAAACATACTAGTTCCAAGCACATGGGACACATGGATGCTCAGGGAAAAGGGACATATGCAGGAAAAAGACACTGAAGAAAAATCCTCCATGGGCCAAAGGTGTCAAGACGCAGAGGCAAGGTGCTACATGGCTTGCGTAGAAGGCATACTTCAGATGGTTCAGTTGAGAGAAACATGGAGCCAACATTAGGCCAAAGATGCAGGTATGCAAACACAATTAATAAGACACACAATGGTAACGTCCTTCGATGTAATTTTAACGAGCCTAGAGAAGGTAAGCTTGTCAGGTTTTCATATTTAGAGAGTCTGAAAAAGCATAAAAGGAGACTCCACTGGGGTACCTTTTTTGAAGATAGTCTAGTTGGCTCGAAAAAAAAAGGGTAAACTAATACCGACCATAAACTAACACCGACCATATGTCTATTCAAAACCATTTTAACGAGTGTGATAAAGACAAGATCACTCGACGATTTTTTCATTTTTAAGGAGTCTGAAGAAAGATTAACTATGGACTCTATCAGGAATGTTCTTCTGGACCAATTTAACGAGTGTGAAAGAATAAGGTCACTCGATGATCTTTTCAATTTTAGGGAGTCTGAAAAGAGCTTAACTATGGACTTTGTGGGTGTTCCTTTTTCGTAAATTTAGTCCCTCAGGCCCAAAAAAGGGTTAAAATCATACCTGAGAATACTCTTCTAGGGAACCAAAGCTCCTAGAGTATACCTTTGTTCGTACAGTTGACCGTTCAGACCAAAAAAGGGGTAAAATACTGCTAGACAGACATGACTTCAAATTTCAGTTTAGCGAGTGTGAAGGTCAACAAGATCGCTCGACAATATTTTCATTTTTAGAGGGTCTGAAAAGGGCTTAAAAGAAGACCCGTYGTGTTTTGGGAGTCCTGAGGGTGAAGTCAAGAGTGATCAAAAATCATGAAAATGAGGCTCAAACTCATAATCAGGAAAAACTAATAAGGACTCTTGAGCCTATAATCATTAGTGATGGCATGGACACCAAAATGTAACCAKGATCTACCTACGACATCCATGTTTAGGTAGGCTCTACCACTAAAATACGATACTTCTAAAGCAACAATGATGGTTCTATGTCGCAAATCGGTGGGATCGATCCTATGGCGTAGTGATAAAGACAACAAGATGCATASATTAGAGGTGGAATCCTAACTTAAATGCAACAAGTTGGAAAAATGACTTTTTACTAAAGGACCTTTAAAAAAGATACAAATCTTCAAAAATTTTCCCAATACCCAAAGTAACAATTATCATAACAAGCCATAGAAAACTCCCAAACCATACTAAATGATTTTCAAATTAGAAAAAATGAAAAAAAAGGTCCAAAAATTGACAAAAAGTGGCCAAAAATGTCTATAAATAGAAGCTGGCAGCTCATTATCACTATTGCAAATTGAGAAATTGACTAAAAGCCACAAATACCCCTTTGTGAAGAGAATTGATTCCAGGAGATTTGGTGGATGGAACGAGCTTCCGATTGGACCAAGTAAGTACATACTAACCCCCTTGCATCTCCATTCTTTATTTAAGAATTTTTTTTTGTTTTTTGGGGGGGCATTGACCTTTAAAATGGTCGGCCCTATGCATATGCGGGATGTCTTAAGACAGCCAGCGTATGCCTGTGTGCAGAGAAAATACTGCATGCAGGCATACGCGACTATCTACATTACAGCCCGCGTATACCGTCCCTCATAGGAAAAAATTAAAGAATACAAGGGCTAATCCCTCCTGAATTTGTCAATTGCAGGATGTATGTTCACTGGAGGGAGAGAGAGCATGAGGACTTTGATGTTGCGGTCTCAGATAACCCTAATGTGGTAGTTTCTCTAGCTCAATGTGGCTTGTTTAAGTTCTTCTAGAGTGCATTTATGCGGGCATAACCTAGGTTTCTGAATTCCTTGACTGATTACTGGCACCCGAATGCGGAGGCGTTCATGCTTGAGGGACAGTCATTGACTCCAACGACTGAATATATCTACTTTTTCACTGGCCTCTCAAGGAGACATAAACCAGTCAACCTTCGCACATTTCCTTCTGGGCCTCACAACATAGCAGAGTTGATTAACCTCCATTGCGAGGCAGGTACTGACATGGTGGGTACTCAGGTGCCGGTTCATCAGATCAGCAACCTATCATTGAAAGCAATAGTTCTACTCATTGGGCGGATTACCAGATCCACATCTTTACACCAGGATTCCAGGGCGCACATGAATTGTGTGGTTTAGTGCTTAAATGCACAAATATTTGACTGGAGTACTACATTACTTGACTGCATGAAAAGGTAGTTGACAGATGTCGGATGCAGAGGCACATAAACTTTGGATTTGGTACTATCCTTTGTGCTTTCTTCTTTGAGAGGGTACCTAGTCTGAGTCTGAGGGAGATTGTTCGAGGGCATGTAGCCTTCTCTCCAACAGTGAACAGATGGGCAACGTTGTTGTCACGATAGGGGGGGGGAGGTCTATTGAGGCCTTCGATGACAAGTTTTTCGATTGGTGGTCTTAGTAGATTCTGGCAATAGAGGACTATCCCTATGCCAGAATTGACTTTTACAGGGACCCAGACATGGGCGTACCTCCCAGAGTGGTACGAGGAGAGCTAGGTAAGTTTGACTTTCAAAGTTTTTTAATTTTTATGTTGTTTTGATATATATCGTTTTTTTTTGTATACCAGAGTAATTGACAGATATGTGTTTGTTATGTGAAAATGTGGGACCGGTGCGTCCAGTGGATTTTGCGAGGACTAGGCGATGTCCTTGACCAGAGGCTGCACCAGCCGCAACTAGCAGACTAGCAGTAGTGGGGGGACCTCCAGCCAGTGAGGTTGAGAGAGTTTTGAGAAGGGTAGAGAAGAACTTTACCTCGCTTACTTGCACAATCCCCATGGTAGAGATCAAGGATCTGCCACCATCTATGCAACCTCATGTAGTGGGGGCACCACGGATGTGGGTCTAGCTTTTTTGGCGTTTGGAAAATTCCATTGATCATTATAACAGGGCCGACAGGCCCCGTCCTTAGTAAGGATGGATTGCTTACATGCCGAGGGCACTACTTGTATATTTTTGAGGGCATAAGCCCCGTGACTCTTTACTGGACGTATTTTTGAGGTGCTTGAGTCCACCCATGTACTCTGATATTTTTGATATTATATATGGATTTTTATGTCTTTTTATGTCTTATGGATTACATCTACTTTACAAATGTATTTACATGTGCATGTGTGTGTCTTTCTTACATGTGTGCAAGATGCCAATCTAATATTTGATTAGCTAGAGTATCTGTAACTTGATTTAATCTCCTACGAACATGAAAATATGTAATATAATCAAAGCTTCGTTCTAAGAGATGTACCCTAAGGAATCGTCAGTGTAGAGTAGGATCATGAATACGGTATTGATCCGGATTATTTTCAGCACGAAATGAGATCAGAGATATAATAAATAAATGCACAGAGATATCACATATATTCAATAATATAACATAAATGTATCATAGATGAAACCATAAACTTAGATATAGAGTAATACACGATTTCTATTAATGAAAGAAATGTACAGAGACTGTAAAAATACAGAGTGAAAGACTCGCTAGAATGGTGGCAGTTTATCTTTGAGAAGAGATGTGATGACTACTCAAATTCACAAGAAGATGATTACAATGAGGCTCTGATGGAATTTTTACAATAAATAGGAATTCCAAAAACCCTAGACATCCAAAAACCTAACCCTAGGAGATGAAGCACCAAAAGTCATGTGGGCCCCATTTGGGTAAGTTAGTACATCAACTTCCCAGGGTAGTAACTTTTGCATACGATCTCCGTTTTAGGCGTATGATAGCTCATTGGAAAGGTATCGTCAAGGAGATTCATTTTGAGGGTTCAATAATTCCTTCGACTATAATTGAGAACCTCGATCTCAAAATGGCCCCGAAAGTTAAAACCTGCTAAAAATAGTAAATTGCCAAAATTGCCAGAAAACTGTTTTGAGCCAGTTGGAAAAGGTGGTTGGCCACCGATATCCACCTGGATCAGGTATACTCCATTTAAATGAGACACAACTAGATGAGCATCTAAATAAACCCGGAGGTGAGAGATACCAAGTGACAAAGCGTCACGAAGTAACTCAATAACTGCGCTGTATTCAGCGACATTGTTTGTGGTGTCGCCTAAACATATACCTCCTGAAGATAGCAACTAGCCCTGAGGTGTGAAAATCACCCAAGCTGCGGAGGTAAGCCTTCGAGTGTGCCATATAGCATCATCCATGAATCTAATGAACACCTCTGATTCACTTGACATCTGCCACAGTGAAAAATATGACATCAAAAAATGACACGTCCATAAAACCAAAAACCCAAAAAGTAATAGTACAAAGACTATACATATATTACAAAAAGTCACCCAAGGAAACCCACCTATGAGTAATACTTTTTGAGATAGAGCCCATTTCTAGGCTTCGCAAAAACATTTCCCTCAAAGTCCACCAGACGATAAGCACCCTTATGTAGTACTTCTTTCACGATGAAAGTCCCAAACCACATGGGTTTGAACTTGCCTGCCCCCAGGGGATCCTTGTCTTGGTCATAGACTAGAACAAGGTCACCTTCAGATAAAATCTGAGGATGAATGGATCGATCATACTGACACTTGACTTTTTTTTTATGAGCCTCGTTAGACAAGGTCGCGTCATGACGTTGTTCATTGAGTTGTTCGAGGTATAGTAACCGTTCTTCAAGTGGTGAAGTATCTGGAAATAAATGTACAACCAACTTTAACGATGTGATCTGGAATTCTATAGGAAAGACTGCTTCCAGCTCGTAAATGAGTTGAAAAGGTGAGAAACCAGTTGCAGTCTTAACAGACGTTCGGTAAGCCCATAATGTTGAATATAACATCAAATGCCAATTTGACTTGGCCGAATTGATCGTTCTTTGTAGAATGGTTTTAAGAGATTTATTTATAGCTTTCACCTGACCATTCACTTGGGGGTAGTAAGGTGATGAGTGTTCCTGCCTCAACCCAAGATTCGATGTTAACTAGGTCATCATTTTGTTCTGAAAGTGACTGCCATGGTCAGTGAAAATCTCTCTTGGGACATCGAACCTTGCGATTATATGGTTGAACAAAAAGAGAGTTCATGTCTCCCCTTCATCTTTGAACGTTGGCATAGCTTCGACCCACTTGTTGAAGTATTCTATTGCTACGATGATATAGCGGTGCCCCCTTGCTGAAGGGGGGTTGCATGTAGTGTAATCAATCCCCCATTTAGTGAAGGGACCAACGATAATAACGGGAAACATGGGAGCAGGGTGTGCCCTCATCTTCTGAGAGAAGATCTGACATGGATGGCACTTCTTGACCGATTCAACACAATCTTTGATTAATGTCGTCTAGAAGTAACCGATTCATAGAATATTTTGGGTTGTTACCAACCCAAACAAATGACTGCCACATGCTCCAGTGTGGCAATCATTAAGCACGATTTTCGCTTCTTCATGAGTGAGACATTGGCGAAGGATGTAGTCTACACCTTGACGACACAAAGTTTCCTCGAGTATGAGATAGTTCTTAGCCTGATGGTGTATACAGTGACACTCATCATCAGAAGTAGAGGCGAGACACTTCAAAGTCTAGAGATAGACAAGCACATATCCATACCAGGGGCCAGAAGACGTGATCAAAAACATGTCTCCTTTGATTAGTGAGTCGTCAAGTATAACATCACCTGAGTCGACCAAAAGTTTCTATATGATTTCCGCAATGACCATTGACTTTTTGGATTTCGCCGAAACAAATTCCAAGTCCAATTCCTAGAGGATAACTATCCATCTACTGATTTTTCTGCCGATGACCCATCATGTCAATACGTATTGAAATGGATTCACGATGGAAATGACGATAGTCTTGCGAAACAAATATAATGATGGAACTGTTGGACAACATGAATTGCTGCCAACGCAAGTTTTTCAATATGGGAATAATTGAGTTCTGGTCCAACTAGGCCTCATCTCAGGTAATAAATCATGTATTCCTAGAGTAAATCATCCTTCTGAAATAAGACCATACCGATGGTCAACTCTGCAATGGCCAAGTATAATAGGAAATATTTATTATAATTGGGTGTACGAAGCAGAGGGGTTGATATGAGGGCGATTTTCAATGCTACGAAAGAGCATTGAGCGGCTTCGTCCCAATGAAAAGGAACGTTCTTTTTCAATAAACACATAAAACTCTTTGTGATATCGACATAGTTTGCGATGAAACGCCGTAGAAAATTCACTTTTCCCTACAGACTTTGAAGCTGAGGTATGGTGCATGGGGGAGGAAATTGAACTATTTCCTCAACCTTGAGAGGATCAACCATGATCCCTGTTGTCGAAACGATGAAACCTAACAGACGACCTGATGTGAAGCAAAAATACACTTTTTTGGATTCAAGCAGATTCGGTAGTAGCGACACCGTTTGAGGATAAGTCGGAGGTGTTCCAAATGATCAAATCTCTTACAAGATTGTGATGCTAAATCATCGAGATAAGCCTCGAACATATGTTTAAGGTCATGGAAAGAAAAAGACATGGCCTGTTGAAACATAGCTCCAACATTTTTCAGACCAAAAGGCATCTTACGATAGGTGAATGTACCCCATGGACAGATGAAAGTGGTTTTGTGTTGGTCTTCGGGTTTGATTTGGATCTGATTGTATCCCAAAAAACCATCCATGAACGAAAAGGCCTCACATCCTGAGCATTCATTGACTATTTGGTCAATAAATGGCGTGGGGAAATTATCTTTTGGGCATGCCTTGTTCAGATCATGGAAGTCGATGCATACGCAAATTGTACCCTATTTTTTATTGACTGGCACAGGATTCGACACCCATTGAGTCAATTGGACGGGGTAGATGAAACCATATTTAAGTAGTTTCTCTACTTCAGCCTTGATAGTTGTTGCTTTCCTAGGATTGACTGGATGAAGCTTCTGCCGTACCGGCTTGACATTAGGATAAGTCGTGATTTCATGTTTGACAATTCTGGGGTCTATGCCTGGAATTTCCTCATAATACCAAGCAAAGACATCGCAGGATTTTTCAAATAAATATGTCTATATTTGAATCTCCTCGGGGGAGCAATCCGCTCCGATGAAGATATTCTCCATGACGCTAGGGGTTTTGGAGATGTCAATAGGTATCGTTTCGGATATTGTTTCCATATTTCCTTTAGTGTAAACCATGTGTGTTTCCAAAGGTATCATAGGAAAATCTTTATCTCCATTCATGGTTAGAGTGAATTCTCCGGCTTCAATTCATCTTAACTCTGGGAGGAAGTAAGATCTATGATGAAGATCATCCCAAGGTCTATACGGACTAGGCATTGCCTTAATAATCGCTTCGTTTGAAGGCAAGACTAAGTCTAAAGAATATGTATCAGCAAGGGAACCTTGAGCCCAAATAGACTCAAGCACCGTATCTAACTGTTGTGCTGGAGTCGGAACAGGGTTGGCAGAAGCTCATTGAATGATCGATTATGCAACTTCTGCCATGGACAAAGGCATGGACATGCCATGGTGCTATGTTCCTTCCATCATAGAGGATGGGGAAGGAAGGGTCCATAGATTGTGAAAGTACGTCATGCGAAACGCTGAGATTTGAAAAATTTTAGCCCAAGGATGGTCGGGGACAGCCGTCATATAATGTACATTCTCGGTCAAAGGAGGATAATCAAAAGTACCCATCAATGATGGACACAAACCAACCCCTACATTGACGATGCCAGGTTTTGCGTTATCAATCATCAGGACCGTGGAGACTCCCGATGAAGGGTTAGGACGGGAGAAGGATAACTGATCAATGGTCATAATATGACCCTCATGAGGAAACAACAAGACTCGAAACATTGTTGCGACCACTTCTTGCATAGCATAGGTCCAAATCCTACCTAACAAAATATTGTAGTCGAGGGATGCATCGACCACTTCAACTTCGACACACACAATTTTACCCCCTAACTGCATGGGGAAAGAGGGGATGATCCCATGTGGTCAGAAAGAATGACCATCAAAAGCTGTAAGTAGAGTAGGTGACGGAGACAAAATGGGTTGGCCAATGACCTTCCAACACGCCAAAGACATCATGCATGTCAAGGCACCCTCAGCCACCACTATACGGAAAATATTCCAGGTAAATTTTTTTGTGGTGTAAGCCATTACTATCTGAAAAGCGACGTGGTAAGGAAGACGAGGTTTTAAGTCGGAGGTATCAAGAATGATCGTTCTCGGATGACAAGTCTCGATAGAGCCTAAGACAGCTAATAGGTCCTTTCTCTGGGAAGGAAAACTCTGTAGGACTTCCAAAGCAGACATCACATAAGGGGTTTGTGATAGATCCTCCACCATAGAGTAGATTTGGGTGGCCCTTGCGTTTGGGTTGTAAGAAGCTTTCTTGAACGAAACTTTTGGGATGCGCGTCTTTGTTTCTCCCAACGTATTCTCAATTTCAATAGGAAGAGGTGGGTTTTCGACTTCTTTACCCTTCTCAGAGGTTCCTAGATTTTCATAATCATGTTCTCTAGTCGTTATATAAGCATCACCTTTCATCATATAGAATTTTTTAGACAAAGGATTAATTGAAGACGGAGGGGGTCCTTGACTGCCCCCTTCCACGCTCGAGGATGATTGAGTTAGATTTTTCCCATGTGGGAATGGGTTTGTTAACATGACAGGCTGTTGCTCTGCCAATAACTTCTGGTCCTCTGCAAGCCAAGGGCACTGATGGGTCGGGTGGTCTTCCTTGCAAATATTACAAGGATACTTTGACTTATTATTTTCAGTGTCGCCCTAGCCAACATTATCGGTGGGTTTCTTATCTCCCTTACCCTTTTTCCGTTGTTTCTTCTTTCCATTAGGCTACTAGGTGGCCTTTGGGTTTGTCATTTTCACACTGTGTACATCCGACTTTTGGGTAGGGGGAGCAGTCGAACTAGTGGTTTGGCTGGCCGTTGTCTGTTATATTGACAATTGTTGCAATTGATTTGATAATGGATCAGTGGGCTTGGTTTGTGCTAAGCCAATAATGCCATCAGCATGTGGTCCAGACCTTTGCTTGGTTTTGTCAAGGATTGACCTCCATGCATCTGGCAAAATCTCGTAGAGTAAACTAGATTGAGAGTAAATTAGCTCTAGCTTTTGTGCTCTCATTATCGCGTTTTCCTCGAAAAACACTCTGGATGTTGCGACATCTTTAGATAACTGGGGTACCAAAGACTTAAGGAACCACTCTAGAAGGAATGTTGGTGGTACTGGCACTTTGATCAAACTCTCCCGGCGTCTCCATTCTTGAATATGATTTGAGATATGGTCCTCTTTTGTCTGCTCAAAATTGACCAGCAATTCGGTGCCGACATCGTATCTCACAGGTAATTAGAAATGGTTAAGGAAATCCATTGCTAATTGATCGAAGGAATAGTATCATGAGCGGTCGATCTCAATGTACCATTTCACAACACTCCTTATGAGAGCACGTTGAAACAATCGCAACTGAACGGATTCATCTCTTAACAAGTTGGACGAGCACCATAAGTGGAAGGTAGTCACGTGATCACCAGGATCTTTGTTAGGCTTGGCCTCAAAATTTGGAATGTCTGAAGGCAACTTGTTCAGCATAGGAGGCCAACTCATATTGTGTTAGATGGGGTCATTTAAGAGCATTGTCAAATMTAACAAGTGCAGGGTTGCCAGAAACAGTAGTTTGGGTTGTGGATTGTAGCCAGGGAAAAAGGAGTGTGGGGTTTGAMTGGAACCATGTTACCAGGAAAAGTTAGATTGTTGGCCAGGGCCTTGGTAATAACCATGACCATGACGAGCGTACAGATTGGGCGCTTGTTGAGACATCATCTGCTGGTTCCCATAATAAGACATAAAGGGCTGATCTTGTGTCACATTTCAAGGATTCTGGGGGGGTTKCCCCCTGCCAATCTAACGGGAAGAGGCATTGGGCCTTTCCTAGGGTTCCACTAGRTATGGAAAGGGTTGGCCCCAATCGGAATCCCTGGCAAAGGGACTGGTCCYTGCCAT
The DNA here is from genome assembly GCA_032191745.1 of Picea mariana. Lineage (NCBI taxonomy): Eukaryota > Viridiplantae > Streptophyta > Pinopsida > Pinales > Pinaceae > Picea > Picea mariana. The sequence continues at coordinate 204,227 of JASDQU010739573.1, read as the reverse complement.
GGATTCCAAGATCCTTGTGAGGAAGGAACTCCTAAGTGTGCCCCCTATGCAAGAATAATACCTTGTACAGGATGTGGTTGTCCATAACCGAGGTTGCCTCCAGCCGATACGACAGCTGACGAGAAAGCGTTGTTACCAAACACGTCGAACAAAGAGAAATGTGTCAAACCAATCGACATATTATAATGAGGGAGTTCTTGCCTACCTACTCCAAACAATTTTATGTTAGGCCCAATGGAGTGTTGAGGAACACCATTGAGCAAGGGGGATGAAGGGGGTATATGGCCCCCATTGTAAGGGAAAGTGATAAAGGGTGCATAAGTGCCCCTAATAGATCCTTGCAGAGGAGCATTGGAACTCCCTTCCCCCAGACCCAAAGTTCATAGAGTGGCGGAGGAAAGTACAGTACTCATACCAAAGCCAGGCATCCCATATGAGAAAGGAGAGCCTATCATGTTATGAGGAAACAAAGCAGTGATCGCCACCATAGACAGAATCAAACTGTTTCCCAAGGTAGAAGCAGTCGATACCATGGTGGCCCAGACTGATGACAGTTGGTTAGGAGGTGGAACACCCCTAGTAATGACATTCGTGAAGGAAATAACAATATTCCCTGAAGAAGTGGTAGTGTTTTCTTCCATTGTTGCTGGTGACACTATCAGACGCTCGTAAGGTAGAACCTGTACGACGATGGGCATCGATATATTAGTGATGGGAGGATTGTAAGGAACAAGAGCCTCTGCTCCGAGGTCAAAAATGATTGGTTCCTCTAGAATCAAAATTTTTTCTCTTTAATATGGGTTGGGCACAGTTTCTTGTAACCCAATTGTCTCAAAAGACCCTTGCTGGTCTAATTTTCGCCTTAGCGGTGGTGGGGGGGTTTCGAGGTCAATCGATGGTAGGCCCAGAAGCCTTCGTGACCAGTGGAACTCCTGATCCTCCACTGTGTGAGAATATCAAAGACACACTAGGGAAATCTATAATCGTTTGAAAACCAGCACGCACAAAAAAAATACCTATGAGATAGAACAATCAGTCACTAACTAGTTGGAAGAATAGTTATAACAACTAACAATAGAGAAACTTACTAGTACAAGTGAAACTCGAATACAAAAGAACCCTCGAAGTATACTCTACAAAGTGTGGCCTGATGTCTGTCCTAGGTACCGTGGTATACCCCTGTAGTCACCTGTGTAAATCACTAGAAAGATAGGAAACTAGGTTTCCAGCGCACAAACAATCACCAGGCGGGTACAGTCGACAGTCAGCTGGACCACAATGAGCAGGGTATCAAGCCCGAAACCTATCAAGGGTATCAAAATAAAGTGTTCCGAAAGACGACTATGGACCTCGAACCGATTTGAGACTCACGAAGCTCCATGGAATGCAATCAATGGAATCCCAATACAAGCCCTCTATATACGTTCCCCACTATGTTTGGTCTGGCTTTGGAGGGGTTATCTCTGCTACCTTTCCTTACGTGACCTCATGTTTATCCCCTGTGTTAGAGGGGGGTCCCGGATAAATTTTATGCTATTGGACTTTTTACACTCCCTAGCACAGACTGTTATGTTTGTTTTTCAGCCTTGAAGAGTTTCCTCTCTAATCCTAAATCAATGCTCTAGCCTAGACTAGTTGATGTACCCTACAAAACATAAAGTCTAGTTGATTTTAATTAATCGTTAATTTTTGGGCTTGTCTTAAGTCAAAGTTTATGAAAGTGAAACTAGTGATGTTTTGAGAGATGAAAGAGAAGATAAACAACAAGCTGGAAACAAAAATAACTTATTCTTGACAAATTCATATTTTCTCTTTTTAAAAAATTTTAAACAACTTTTCAAAAATTTTCTTTCTAAGATATTTTAACTGAAAAAATCAAAACAAGCTTTCACTCGACTATGAGCTACTCATTTTCCTAAGTCAATCATCCAAGAACTTATGAAAACAATCTTTTTTCTATTGATTAATGCAAACAACCAACTTTTTAACCAAACCAAGAAGTAAAAAATTTCAACATGCTTCAAAATACTAGAATTGAAAAATGGATTCCTTTTATTTTTTCTAAAGCAAGAAAAAGATAAAGTGAAGACAAAATAGAAACCAAAAATCACTTCTGGCCCTACTGCGGATCGCAGGGAGTCTCTTGACCAAACCTCAAAAAGGTTGATCTCAAAAAGACTCACAGATTTGTCTAAGACTCTACTACAAAAAATTCAATAAATTTGTTTGATGAAAAGAAAACTATGCTATGGTCAAACCTAGGCTACTAACTGTGATCACAGAGACAATGGCAGAGACCAAAAAGACCCCTGAAAATACTGGCTTCTAACAGGTAAGAGGATGACTGCCTCTCTTTGGCAAAAGATCCCCCCAACACAGATACGTGATTGTCACCACAACAACTAGCGTATATACGCGTGTTGTCCAAAGACAAAGCGCATATGCATGCATGAATAACTAGTGTAGGGTGCGTATAGCTCTATAAATGATCAAAAAAGTGAAAAACACAATCCACACAGGCAGGGAGCACTGGTACTGAAAACCAGAGTCCCTCGGAGACAGAGAAAATAACTTTGGCAAAGAGAATGCAAGGAAACTTTTGATCAAACAAAGATAATATGAGGTTATTCCTATGCTATAGACTACAACACAGAGACTATGACCAAATCCAGAAAACCCCTGAGAAGGATCACTCCTGACAGGGAAAGAGGATGACTACCTCTAAAAAAAAAAATATGAACTGAAGCAAGCAACTGACACTTCAGCAGCCCAATAGATATACGTGGGTTGTCTAAAGGTAGGGCGCATGTATACACGAGAAGGGCTTCTGTAGGCCATGTATACCTCTATTAATTCATGGAATGAAAATCAAACAATCAAGCAGTCATGCAAGGAATACTGGTATGGAAAACCAAAATCCCTACAAGCTCAAACTCTTGAAAAAACTCAGAAAAAAGGTAATAAACCAATTATAAAATACCCAAAAAGTATCCCCAAAAAACCCTAGAGATTCCCCATTACGGTCACCAATTCTGTTGTGGGTGGGAAATCCCTCCTACAGACTAGCATTAAGGGTTTTATCATGCATGCATAAATGGTCTCCTACTTTTTACCAACATCCCAATCATAACTCCCATTACTCATATGCAAATACAAGGCTAAAGAGATCCAGTTACTGTACCTTAATTTCCCTGTTTGATGTCAATCCCTTTAACGCTTGGTCACTCCTTGACTGTAAATCTCCTCCCAATGCTGACCTGCATTCATAAAAGACAAACAAAGAAATCCACATGCATATAACCTATAAACTAATGGGTTATAGATTTTATCAAAATATAATCAAATTTAAATATTGGCAATCTCATATGGCGAGACGGGAAAAGTACTTCTTGTATTAATCTCACAAAAGTACCCTTACAACGGTGAGATCGACCACTGCTCCTCAAATCTGGTCCTGGGCTCCTCTTCAACTGTGCTCCAACTGCTTCTGTATATGCTTCTCTTCACACAATAGTTGCAAAAGGTTGGGGCAAGGGGAATACTAAATCAGGTATAGTTTCTTTGCTATGATTTTACTCCTCCCAAATGGGATCCCTACCCCTTCTTTTATAGGCTATAAAAGGCTAAGTATTTGGATTCTGTTTAGGTATATGCATGTTGTAGTGGGTCAATCAGTGTACACACTTGTGCAGTAGTGGAGCAGGGTGCGTATGCCTTCAAAAAGAGTGTTTTTTAAGAATTTGTTCAGTAGTGGCTTGGAAAAGAAGTCAAATGAGACGGCTTGATGCAAGGTAAGCATGTTTGGTGAAATTTAGGGTTATAAAAAGCTTATAAAAGGAGAGGAGATCTCATGGATAAAGTTGGATTGAAAATTTGGCTTGAGATTGTTAGCTTGGGATTGAGTTGCCTAGATTTTGGTGTGAGCTTGAGTAATTTTTGTATCTTTGAGATTTTCTTTGTCAATATTTATTGTCGGTCTCAGAATCCATGGAGCAAGAAGTGTGTGGGAAGAAAGGAATTGTTGGAAGGGACCTTACAACATCAAGGCATCGGTTGTATTCTCCTTTTCATATTTGTAATACAACAATATATTTCTTTCCCATAAAATTGATCTTATTTTATTGTATGACTCCTTGATCACATACATAGGTTTTGTTGAGCATACATTGTTTCTTTAACTTTGTTAGCTTGTGTATTTTTTACAGGTTCAACATCCCATAAGCCTTGGAATGGAGAGAGGATGACACTAGCAAGGACAAATGACATTTAAAAGGTGTGTCATTTATCTCTTGTTAGGTAGTATACTTGATAATTAAAACTCAAGGAAAGTTTTATATTTTGTCTTGTTTTGTTCTAGTTTCATGGGGAAACTAGGGAGATCTGTTTGTGTCCGCACTTACCGATTAGTCCAACAACACCAACCAATGCATTCTGAACTTTCCTGGATGTTGAAAATACTTTTTTTCATATAGTAGGACTAGGTCTCCTTCCTTGAAACTTTTTCTCTTGATATGTCAGTCATGCCAAGCTTTGTCCCCTACTTTTTGCACTTCTTGGTGAAAGCCTGCTAGAATCCTATCTTCTTCCATGCTCATCAACTGACTTAACCTTTCTTGTACTACACCTTTCTCTGTCATGTTGGTAATTGTTGCGACACATAGACTTGGTACCAATAATTCTAATGGCACCACTGCTTCTTGTCCATACACCAATCTAAATGGTGTATGCCTTGTCAACTTCTTACATGTAGTTCTATATGCCCATAGTACCACTGGTATTTTTGAATCCCATTCGTTCCTATTGACATTGAAAATATTGGTTAAGGCATTCTATAGAATCTTGTTGAAGGCTTCCACTGTTCCATTTGCCTGAGGATGGTATGGCATACTTTTCTGATGGTAGACCTCCAATTCTTCAGTCAGAGATCTGATAGTGTCGTTGATAAAGTGAGTTCCTTGGTCACTCATCAAAATCCTTGGGCATCCAATTCTGGTGAGCACATGTTCAAACAGGAAGTGTGTTGTTGTCCCTATGCTGCAATCTTTAACTGGTGCTGCCTCTTCCCATATTGAGAGGTATTATGTCACAGTGATGATGTATCACGCACCTGAACTTCTTGTAGGTGGGTGAATTGGACCAACCAAATCGATATCCCATTTGTCAAACATTTGTAGCATTACCTATGGGTGTAAGGGAATCTCATCCCGTCTGTTTGGTTTGCCAACCCTCTGAAAAATGTCACATTATTGGCAATATTTCTTTGCATCTCGATGAATAGTTGGACACCATAATCTTGTGCGTAATACCTTCTGCACGGTAGCTTTTCCTACATAGTGTCCTCCAACTATTCCTTCATGGGATTCTGCCAATATCCTAGGCCTTTCATGTTCTAGTGTGCACATTCTCAAGATAATGTATGCCCCCATTTTATATAAGTGTCCTGTGATCAACTGGTAGTCGACTGCTCTGACAACCAGATTCTTCCTCTATGCAGTGTTAAGTTCCTGTGGTGCAGTCCCTGTACTTAAATACTCAATAATGTCAACAAAATAATCATTCGTGACTTGGAATGAAAATAACTACGCGTCAGGGAAGGTATCCTCTAAGTTTGTAGGCTCCTCACCATTGGTGACCCTCGACAAGTGATCAAGTCCTGCGTTCATCTTCCCTAGTTTAACTATGACTTCAAAGTCAAATTATTGAAACAAAAGTAACCATCAAAAAATTCTCCCCCCCCAACACTGGCTTGTTGACTAGGTACTTAAGGGATGAATGATCTGTGAACATCTTAAAATGTTTTCCAAGTAGGTAATGCCTGAACTTTTTAAGTGCATACACCATTGCCAGACCTTCTCTCTCTATAGTGTTGTAATTCTGCTCAGAGTCTGACAGTTTTCTTCTTGCAAATGATATGGGATGGTCCAAATCCCCTTCTCTTGGTTGCACCAGAATAGCTCCCAGGGCTATGGCTGATGCATCTACATGCACATGGAATGTCCTCTCCCAATATGGAAAGACTAAGATGTGTGTTGTGACCATATTCTCCTTCAGGGTGTCTAACCCTTGCTGACGGTTCTCATTCGACTAGAATTTAGTATCCTTGAGCAATTTCTCCATCGATGTAGTGATATGCACATACACCTTTAAATTTTTTATGTAATATCCTGTATGTCCCAATGTGGCTCGCAGCTAGCGCACTAATTTCGGTGGTGGTAAATTCACAATTACTGCAATCTTTGCAGGATCCATGATCAAACCTTGTCTACATACTATGTGACTCAATAGAATTATGAAGGGTTTTCCAAATATACATTTCTTAATGTTCAAGGATATTTGGAATTTACTACATCTTTCTAACATCAGCCTCAACACCTCTACATGATCGTTCAACAGGTTGTACATCGTCCAATCATCCAAATATACCTATAGAAATTGATGGATGAATTCTTTGAAGGCCTCAATGACTACTTTGGAAAAAACTGTTGGTACATTCTTCAGTCCAAAAGGCATGACTATGTACTGGTAGGATCCACATTATGTCGCAAAGGTAGTCTTATATCGATCTTTTGGTGCTATCTTTATTTGGTGGTAGCCTGATAATCCATCGGTGAATGAGTATGCTTCCTGATCTCCCACATTTTCTAGGACTTCATCTGTAAAGGGTGTAAGGAAGGGGTCATGTAGGCAAGCATCATTGAGATTTGCCAGATCTACATAGATTCTTATGCCTGCTTTCTTCTTCTCCTGAACTACCATGGGGCTTATCCATTATGATTCTTCTATTGGTTCTATGATTCCTGCTTCCAACATTCTGTCAATTTCTGATCTTACATTTTTATTGTATATGGGGTTTAATCTGTAAGGCCTCTGTCTGACAGGTCTTGCGTCTGGTTTGAGAGGGATCTTCATCTCTCCAGGTTATCCTGTAATACCTTTCATTTCTATGAAGGTCATTGGGAATAGGTCATTGTACTCACGCAGTAAATCTGTTATCCTTTCCATAGTTTTCTCGTCTCAGTAATCCCCAATATTGACCATCTTGGGATTCTCCTATGTTCCAATATTGACCTTCTTTTCTTTAATCGACATAGTAAATTCTTCTGCTTCTAAGGAGGGCCTTGCTACCTCCCTTTCTCCTTCAATCTCTAGAATCTGGATATTGCATGGATCTTCTTCATCTGGTATGTATTCTTCTACATGATAGCATGAAAACAATTCTTTGACCATCCGCCTATTTTGTTGTTGATTTTGGTCATAAGGTCCAGCTCTGGTTTATCAATGAATATCAAGCCTCTAATATTTTTTAAAGTGAAATTGATGTTGGGGTTCTCATGTTCGGATGAGAATGTGGCTATGAAATTCTGCTGCAATATTGTTCATTCAGTGGTACCTCTACGCAGTTCTTGGTATACATACCAGCTTTCTGGAATTCCTTCCAGTGTGTGAATGAAATAATGAGGCCATTCCTCCAGTGGTATCATCCTCCACTATGTTTTTCTTTGTTCCAAGTGTTTTGCAAGTGTTCCGTGTCCATTGTATTTCTGAGCTACACTCCTCTTTTGTTCTACGCCGAATCTGATGCGCATTAGTCTTTTTCATTGGTAACAATCTTGTATATTTTGTTTGTGCGCACCCCACCATCTTGCAGGTGTAGCCTTAAGTGAGATGTCGAGAGATAACAATCTTTGGCTATATGATACTTCCTCCTCATATCTCATTAGGAATTCTTCCAAGTTGTTGATTCCATGGAAAATTGGAGGTTCTCTGATTTCTGTCCCAACCCACCTTACTGCACGGTCTATTTGTGCACATCTTCTGGTTGAGACCTCATGTAGGTGCTACTGCCAATTCTCCAGACTTGTGTTTGAGTCAGAATCACATGACGTGATACTTCTCCAACTAAGTACACCATCGACAGTTGGATTATTGTAATCTTCGACGCGTGCGGTGGTCCTGTACAACTGGTTAATTTCTTACAGATCTGGACATGTTGGTTCCATAAATCTTTCGGCTTCATATGGATCTAGGGCATGATAACCCTGTATTATCCTAAATCAAATTTCATATTCCTGGTCTTCAGGTTGATTATCGCCTGATTGTCAAACTCCCAATCCAATCCTAGTAATGTTGGATATGGTGTTTTGTCGTCCACGATTTTGATCACTTCAAAGTCTTCCTTAGTGCACACTTCATCCAGATCTACTGTCACTCCTTTGAGCCTCCCTATTGGTATAAATATATGTTGGTTTGATAACTTCAGTTGGACTGGTGAGTAGCCTAAGGTAGGTTCTCCCATGCATTTACATATCTTTATGGCTAATACATTCACTTCAGATCCCAAATCTAATATCACATCACCCATGTTAAAATCTCCAATGTTGGCATTCAATCTAAACTCTTTGTTGGTTATCCTTCTGGAAAGGAGGTGATTGACTGTTCTCTGTTCTAAACTTCTCTCAGAGTTTTTGGTACATCTATCTAATAGATTCTGTAATATTATAATAGACGATGGATCCTTAAATAATTTAGTACAGGATTGCAAGAAATTTTTAATACAACTTACTTGTTATCTCGGGTGGACTTCACTGGTATGGTCCAATGCTGATGACATTTCATACATTAGGATGTCTTGGGTATGCTGCGCGGTAGATGTAGACATAACATTCTTCTTGAGAAATTCTTGTATGGCCTCCTTCTCCTTTCCTGCATCAAATTGCTTGGGTGTCTCGGTATTCTTCTTAATCCACCAGTGTTGTACTGGTTCCTGTTTAGCTACATCATCTCCTGTTTTAACACCTCCATGCGTCACTATGTTGATGTTCCTGCCATCTTCTCTAGATTATGTATAGATCCACTGTACATTATGATTCCATTTTTCCTATATCTTCCCCAACAGTGTTGTGCAATCCTTTGCATTGTGATCTACTGCATGATAATACATGCATGTCGCAGGTGGTATTGGACATTCTCTTGCATAGTTCCATGGCTGTTGGAAGTTATGGCACACTATTGGACCTCCTCCACTTCCAAATCCTCCTTTGCCTCATCCTCCTCCTCTGTACCCAATGTGATCTCCGCGAGGTGTATTGTATTGAGGTATTTGATTATACTGCGTAGGTTTATACTACGGTTGTACAATGTTATACTGCAGCTGCGCATTGTTATAATGCTACGACACATTATTATACTATGGTGGTGCCTGATTAAATTGAGGTGTAGCTTTCCCTGCCATAATTTCGGCTTGCACCCCAAATGTGTATGATGTCCTTTCCCTCATCAGATCCATTATTTTGCAGTCTTTGTGATCGTTCCCTACTGACTTGAAAAAAGTGCAGTATGCATTCTTTGGCACTATTTGGTATTTTTTCATCATAGGACAATGATATGGATCATGCTCATGTGTCTTGCAAATTTCACACCAAGGTCCTCCTGTTGGCAATGGATTTGGCATCCCTGTTGCCATATATTGCACAGATGTTGGGAATTCGTTCTTATGGTTCCCTTCTATTCTACATGTCATACACCATGCAAATTCTCGCTTTTCCTTGCCCTTATTCTGATTGAGTTGAAAGGTAAGATTCTTCATATCCTCTTTCAACTCCTCTATAGTTGGATCTGTTTTGTGGTACTAATTCTCCTCCATTTCCAAGCCTGCCTATAGAGCCTCTTCTTGATATTGGAATTTCTTTGTTCTGAGTGGCTATTTTAGGTGTGGTAATATAGAATTCACAAACAAATGCCTATGTTGCATGTCAATCATGGCATACCTCAATTTCCCTTTCAAATGTTTAAATTGTTGGTCAATTTCCCAGACAAATTCTCTTGGTTTCTGTTAGATTTCTATCATCTCATTCATGTATTGATCCTTTGAGCTCGGTGTCTGAAACTGATTAGTCAGTAATTTCTTGACGTTTGTTAGTGTCCTTGTTGTCCTAGATGGATTGTTTATGTCTAGACTCATGTACCAGTCTAGTGTGCGGTCTCTTAGCATGATATATAGTTGCACAAGTTTAGTGTCTTCATCAATGATCTGTTTTTCTTCCCAGATATTTGCACAAATAAACAAGTGTTTCTTAGGGCCTTTTGTTGCCTCTCCTCGAAATTCTGGTAACCAAATGATGGGATCATGTCCTGCCATTGCAAATTGTGTCGGACTACTACCTCTAGGTGGTGTATATCCTTGACTAATATTTCCTAAGTTGGATCCCCTAATTGATGCGTTGTGACTGGATCCTAGTCCTGTCATTCATCTGCCACTAAAATATGGTTGTCTATGTGTTAGTGTTCTTTCAGGTGTATTGGTTGTACATGGGGTTATGGGCTCCACACTGACATTAACATGGATTGGAGTGTTGCCTTATGTTCCTGCCCTTCAAACACCTATATTTCTTTCATAGGTTGTGTGCAAGATTTCCTCAATCTGCTCCATAGCCTGAAGATCCTCTACCTCTTCTTCATCACTGGCCAAGCCTTCCCATGCAACTATGGCTCTCTTCTTATTGTTCATCTTATATTGGTAGGGTACTCCACTACGTGTCCTTCCTGTAGTTGCCATGATCTTCCTGATCTGGTCTTCCTCCATCATGATTGGGTCGATAGGTTCCTTCTTCCTTCCCTTATATGTTCCTTCCTCCATGTTTCCACTTCTTGTTAGTGCTTCCCCCCTTCCCCCATGCACGTAGGGAAATTTAGTTGTCTGATGCCATTGTCATTACCCTGTTGTTATAGAGAAATGTCTTAATAGAAGTATACAACGATATAATATACCTTCCTAGAGCACCACATAGAAACTATTGCTCTGATGCATTGTACGACTTCACGATATCTACTACAAATTATTTTATAAAGCCTTCTACAACATTGTCGAGCCAAAAATCTACTACGTGGGTGAATTTGTTATTTACTTGTTGTAACTGCGTGATCTGAATTGGGTTCCACTCTAACTGTCGGATCTGATTTTTTAAGTGGTTGTCTTTCAACCTCAATATCCACTCCTGTAATAAGTGTGGAAAATCACAGAAAAATACTTCATGCAGATCAGTAAACACATAGTTCTCAATATATTTGCACGGTGTTACTCCGAGGTTTCTATTATCTTGTTGCACAAACTCTAGCTCCTTTTTTTTCAACCATATCTCTATTTCCTCCTTCGTGGGTCTCCAGGTATAAACATTCCCTTCTATATTTTCATTCTTTTTGACACTTCGGTTCTAGTTCTGACATTCTTTTAACAATTTTTCAACATATCAAACATTCTTTTAACAGATCTTATGTTGGATCATGTTGTCATTGATGCCAAAGGTTTGATTGATTGATGTCAAGTGATTGATTTACGATTGACTTCAAATGTAATATGTATTTTCCCAGATGAATATGGATCAATGAGTTGTCATTGATACATGATGCATAGATGAAGATGGATCGATGTGGTTTCTTTGATATATGATGCATAGTTGGTTTGATGTAAAGATGACTCATTATTGTCTTATCATGGTTGATAAGGTGCATAGATGGATGAACTCCAAAGTGGTCCCCTTATGGTGAAATCCCTCATGGGAAGACACTTTATGTTTGAGTTATCATAGAAGTATGGTTGGAGAACCCATGCTTGTTTGTAGAATAATGAGATGAAGATCAATGAATTTGTTAGTAAAACTATCATAGATGGATAGTGCTTTTCATGCCATTTCCGATGGTATGTGGAATGTCACATAACTCCTCATGTTTTGAGAGTTATGGCCCTACGAAGATGAAGGACCCTCATATGTAGGCTTGAAGCCCCAAAATGTCAAAGAAGTCAAAGAGCTTGCAAAGAAGAAATTATTATTTAAATGGTGAAAATTCAAGGAGGATTATTTAAATAATAAAGTGAGGTGACAAAGTCAAGGAGGAATATTTAAATGATAAAGAAATGGAGAAATTTCTAATTATGGAAAGTGGTTAACCCTAAAAATGAGGAAAATGGGTTAAGTGACCTAGAAATAGGTTAAGTGACCTAGAAGTGGGTTAAGTGACCTAGAAGATGTTTCTAAGGAAACTACTTGGAGAGTATAAATAAGAGGCAAGGGTATCTTGTGAAATGCATATCTTGCATCTCTTTGTGTATCTCTTGAGCATGTATTGAAGATCTATTCTGAGAGAGATATGATCTGGAGGATCTCATGGAGACATCAAAGTTTCGGCAAGTCTGAGGTCATGATGGCAAAATTCTTGGAAGTTCAGAAACCCTAGTTTATGAGGTATATGCGGGTTGTAGTGAGACAGGGTGCATACATACTCGAGCTGAATGAGGACAGGGCACATACAGTGGATGAAGTCATGAAGACTTGTGGTTGAGATGATCACGGGATCTTGAAGACTGGAGTAGGTTCCAGATATGCATTCTATGGGATCAGATCTGCCATGGAAATTCTGGTATGGTTACATTGCTGTCTTGATAGATACTCTTTCTTGTTGTGTAGTGAATGCTTAAGGAACTCTTGGTATGGTTGTTGTGATGTGGTTTGTGTTGGTTGATGGAGTGAGCAACACTCTTATGATTCAGTACTAATATGATTGCTATAGTATACTAGTTTCTTATACATGATTAAGTAACATTCATATTGTATGATTAAGGAGTATGAGTAATTTTTTGGAGAGCTTGGATGTGTTATGATTGGTTATGGATCAGGTTGGACAGTGAGAGATAGAAGAGAATGTGATTGAAGGTTGCAGAAGATCTGAGTGTGTAATGAAAAGAAAAACCCTAGTTGCTCAAAAGTGATACGCAGGCTGTAGTACAGACTGTCTGCATCCATACACGAGCTGTACTACTGGTAGGGCACGTACATATGTGTGTTTCACTACTGACGGGTCATGTACCTGTTGAAAGATTGATATCTGTTGAGGATTCTTACCTCATCTCAATTGGTGCCGAGGATGTAAGTTGATTCTTGCATTATAGAGCTAGTGCTCGTGTAGAGTTGTACTCTATTCAGTTGTTGCTAATAACCCAAGGATTGTAGTCCATAATAAAAAGAAAATTGTACATACATATTGTGTTCCTTGTGTTCCTTATGGTGATATATTGTTGATATATGTTGCTGATATATGTTCACATTTAATTGATTATAAATGAAAACAATAAGTAATGAGTAAATGGTGATTGCTAACTAATGAGTTTTGTGAAGGGGAATTTTTGGGAAAAATATCCCTACACTGTCCACAACTCCCCCCCCCCTCAGTGTAGTCAGTGTGTCCAACAATTGGTATCAGAGAAGGCCTTCACTATAAGCCTTAACTAGCTTGGAGGAGATCTATGGACACACAAATGGATGATGAAGTTCCAATCCTTGATTATGAACATTATTCTACTTGGAGAATAGAGATGAGAGTGCATTTGAAGGAAATGGGAGTGGGTATTTGGAAGGCATCCATTGGTGGATCAGTTTCCTTGAAGAATAAGTCAAAGTTTTCAGCTCAAAGGGAAGGAAAGAAGAATGATCCATTGGCTCTCAATACCATTATTGGTGGAATCTCAAGCCCTATCAAAGAGAGCATGGGACAATGCACTTATGCCAAGGATCTATGGCTAAATATAGAGGAGACATATCAAAGAAAGAAGGAAAATATTGAAGGCAACTCCATCAAGACCAATAAAGGTAAAGAATCTCCAAAAACTCTTGGTTTCATTATTTCTAAATATGATGATGTTGGCAAAAAGGAAGATCTTGAAGACATTTAAAATGAAGACAAATAATCATGTGATGATGTTGGAAAAAATTAAGATCTTGAAGACATTTCAAATGAAGGAAAGAATCTCCACAAACCCTTGATTGCAATAATTCAAAATGTGATGATGTTGAATTTTTCTCTACAAGTGAAGAAGAAAATCTAGAAATAGTTGATTGTTATCCCATGGAAGAAGTAGAAGAAGAACTATTAGTACTAAAAAAGAAATTTGAAGAGGGTCTATATGAATACAACAATGACCATTATAATATAGACTATAGCTATCTTTAGAATAACACTAAAAAGTTTCTTAAGAAGAGTCAAAGGCACATCTTCAAGTTAAAGGAAATGCTCAAAGAACAAGAAGAGAGTAAAAAGACTCAATTAGAAGAAAAGGAAGAAGAGATCAAAAGACTAAGGAATGAAAAACAAGACAAGAAGGTAGATGATGAGATTAGAAAAAGTCTTGAAATTATTGTCCATCTCAAGACCCAAATTGAAGAAGCCAAAAGGGTAGAGGAACTATTGAAGTATCAAGTAAATGAAAATGAAGAGTCATGTCATAAGTTAGAAGCTGAAATTTTTGATCTTAGAAAGAAGGTAGAGAAGTCAAACAAATTCTTGAATAGCTCACAAATCGTGAATGAGATCTTGGAAAGTCAAAGATAACCAAATGATAAATAAGGTCTTGGATACAAGAGAGAATCTACACATGCTGAAGCAAGCACCTCAAATAAGCATGAGGTAAAGGATGGAGATAATGTTGCAAGTCAACCACCTACACAAGGGAAGGAAAGTTTCAAAAGAACAAAGCAAGAAATACATAAATAATCCATCCTTACACCTCTAAGAAGATGGACACCAAAGAAAAGGTATGAAATTTTTTTTCATGGTCATTGTTATTCATGTAATGAATATGGTCACAAAGCTTTGGAATGCAGATCTTATGCAAGGAGAAATAATGGAAGATTTCATAAAACCATAAGTTGTTTGAGATGTGATCAGGTAGGATGCATTGCTACTCACTATCACAACATGAGATGCTACAACTGTAGTAGATTTGGCCACAAATCCCAGGATTGTTGGAACACAAGAAGAAATTCCATGATGAGGACTTCATGTAGCATGACTAGAAGAAGGAATGAAGGAAGGGAGACATATTTGAAAATATGGAAGCTCAGAGCTCAAGTTATGAGAAGAAGGGACACCTTCATAAGTGGGTGAAGAAGATTGAACAACCAGAGCAGAATGGAAGCCTCGTGGGAGGCTCAAGTGTATCATCTACTGAAGCATATGCGAGTGACAGTGGTAACAGTCACGTACATACGCAGGTTGAACTTGAATAGGTCACGTACATATGTGATATGTATGTGCAGAAGGCCGTGTATATGTGGTAAAGACTTTGGAAAAAATCTATACACATGGGTTGCAGCTTGATGTGATGGTATAACTCTGTGTTGTAGGGTCTGACATAGTTTGTCGCAAGTTCTGACATTGTTTGTTGCAGGTTTTCATGATTACATATTGGATTATGTAATGTGATGATATAAAATGAAAGGATATCTTGGATGCATGGAACTAACCCATGAGTATGGATTGAGGCATTTTTCTGTTGAAGAACAATGCTGGTTATGACAGTGAAGTTATGGTACCTTGGTTATGTGATATATCTTATGATGTATTATTGGAAGCTTACTTGTTGGATATCTTGATGCATGCATTTGGCATATGGATGAAATACATATTGGGACATGTAGTTGGTGAGTTGATGAGGTGATCATGTTGTACATCATTGATGAGTCATAGTTGAGGCATGATTGGTACACTTCTAGTACATTGGTAGAAGCACCTACTAGCAGGTTGATTGGCACATGTTTTATGGTGGATTTGGCATACATACATTAGGATTCATTTTGTTTTGGTGCATGGTTGATGTACTTTCTTGGTGCAAGTGGTGATACATGTTGATGTACATGTTTGGTATACTCATAGATGGTATATGTTTGGATGATGAGTACTTGGCTAAAAGTACACCATTGGTATTGCTTGATTAGCATATATCTTGATACATGACATATGGGATGATATAGTTGAGACACTTGATTGATTGAGATACATGATTGTAATAATTGGTTCATGGTGGAGGCATATCTTGAATGATATGACTGTTGTTTGATGCACATGGCTGACATATTGGTAGATGCACATGGTTGGCATGTTGGTAGAGGCATATGATTGGTACACCATTGGCACATATTTTTAGCATATGGTTGATACATTCCATTGATGATATATTTTGGCGCATTGTAAGGTGTTGATGTACATGGTTATTGTACATGGGTGTTATGCATGGTGAGAACACATTTTGGTACATGATTGATGTTTTTTCATTGTTGACATATATTTTGCTTCATGATGTATGGTATGGCACGAGTTTTGATGCATGGACAGGTCCAAGGATCATATTGTTCTATGTTTCAGTTGAACAGTAGCATTTGCAGCAGAAGCTATTGCAGTGGTAGCATATTGTTCATATTGCAGAGAAGATAGGGGGAGACATACCCATAGGGGGAGTAATTCTTCTTCCCATGATTCTAGGAGGAGATATTTATCAGATGCATACTTGGTAAAATAGCCCTATATTTGAAGAAAGAGCACATAGGCATAATTCCAGGGTGAGCAATGGTCACAGGGGGAGCATGAGCGATGTATATTCAACATTACATCAGAGTGATATCCCTTGTTCAAAAGGGGAGAGATCATTCAGAGGAAGATCAAAGGAATTCAATCAGGGGGAGAAAACCCAAGGAGAGTTCAAGAAGGGGGAGAAACCCCAAGAGGAGAATGATCTTTTTCCATTGATGTCAAAGGGGGTGAGATAGTCACATTGATGTGATTGATGATTACTTATGTGGAGAGATAGTCACATTGATGTGATTGATGACTATTTATGTAGATCAATTCCTTGTCTACATGTTGACATTAATTATTGGTGTTGACATCAATGTTGGTATTTCCATCAATGCCAAAGGGGGAGATTGTTGGATCATGTTGTCATTGATGCCAAAGGTTTGATTGATTGATGTCAAAGGATTGATGTCAAGTGATTGATTGATTCCAAAGGATTGATTGATTGATGATTGATGTAAAATGTAATATGTATTTTCCTAGATGAACATTGATCAATGAGTTGTCATTGATACATGATGCATAGATGAAGATGAATCAATGTGGTTTCTTTGATATATGATGCATAGTTGGTTTGATATAAAGATGACTCATTATTGTCTTATCATGGTTGATAAGGTGAACAAATGGATGAACTCCAAAGTGGTCCCCTTATGGTGAAATCCCTCACGGGAAGACGCTTTATGGTTGAGTTATCATAGAAGTATGGTTGGATAACCCATGCTTGTTTGTGGAATAATGAGATGAAGATCAATGAATTTGATAGTAAAACTATCAGAGATGGATAGTTCTTATCATGCCATTTTCGATGGTATGTGGAATGTCACATAAATCATCATGGTTTGAGAGTTATGGCCCTATGAAGATGAATAACCCTCATATGTAGTCTTGAAGCCCCAAAAGGTCAAAGAAGTCAAAGAGCTTGCAAAGAAGAAATTATTATTTAAATGGTGACAAGTCAAGGAGGATTATTTAAATAATAAAGTGAGGTGACAAAGTCAAGGAGGAATATTTAAATTATAAAGAAATGTAGAAATTTCTAATTATGGAAAGTGGTTAACCCTAAAAATGAGGAAAATGGGTTAAGTGACCTAGAACTGGGTTAAGTGACCTAGAAGATGATTCTAAGGAAGCTACTTTGAGAGTATAAATAAGAGGCAAGGGTCTCTTGTGAAATGCATCTATTGCATCTCTTTGTGTATCTCTTGAGCATGTATTGAAGATCTATTCTGAGTGAGAGATGATCTAGAGGATCTCATGGATGCATCAAAGTTTCGGCAAGTCTGAGGTCATGATGGAAAAATTCTCAAAAATTCAGAAACCCTAGTTTATGAGGTATACGTGGGTTGTAGTGAGCCAGGGCACGTACATATGCGGGTTGAATGAGGATAGGACGTGTACAGTGGATGAAGTCATGAAGACTTCCGGTTGAGTTGATGATAGGATCTTGAAGACTGAAGCATATTCCAGATCTTCATTCTTTGGGCTCAGTTTTGCCATGGAAATTCTGGTATGGTTACATTGTTGTCTTGATGGATGCTCTTTCTTGTTGTGTAGTGAATGCTTAAGGAATTCTTGGTATGACTGTTGTGATGTGGTTTGTGTTGGTTGATGGAGTGAGAAGCACTCTTAGATTCAGTGCTGATATGATTTCTATAGTATACTGGTTGCTTATACATGATTGAGTAGCATTCATATTGTATGATTAAGGAGTATGAGTAAGTTTGTGGAGAGATTGGATGTGTTATGATTGGTTATGGATCAGATTGGACAATGAGAGACATAAGAGAATGTGATTTAAGGTAGCAAAATATCTGAGTGTGTAATGAAAATAAAAACCCTAGTTTCTCAGAAGTGATATGCAAGTTGTAGTATAGACTGGCCACGTACATATGCTAGCTATACTACTAGTAGAGAACATACATACGCGTGCTGCACTACCGACAGGTCTCGTACCTGTTGACAGATTGATATCTGTTGAATATTGTTGCCTCATCTCAGTTGGTGTTGAGGATGTAAGTTGAGTCTTGCATTATAGCGCTAGTGCTCTTATAGAGTTGTACTCTATTCAGTTGTTGTTGATAACCAAAGGATTGTAGTCTGTAATAAAAAGAAAATTGTACATACATATTGTGTTCCCTATGGTGATGATTTGTTGATGATATATTGTTGATATATGTTGATGATATATGTTCACATTTAACTGATTATAAATGACAACAATAAGTAATGAGTAAATGGTGATTGCTAACTAATGATTTTTGTGAAGGGGAAGTTTTGGGAAAAAGAGCCCTACACTGTTCATCCCCCCTCTCAATGTAGTCGGTGTGTCCAACATATTCAACAGATCTCATCCACTCAATCCTATGTTATTGCAAATGACAACATAACCATTTTTTGGTTGCTTATCTTAGTTATACCTTTAACATGATTTGACCCAGGTTCAGATCTACTAGGGATCCAACAAAGCCTCTAAAACTATCGGCCCTCCTAGTAAACCAAAAGGCAGCGCAACGATCAGAGTGCACTGCAGAGTCTCGCCTAAGATAGTCTTAATGGGTGACTGCAATGCTCAAATGCTTGCATTTCAGGACTGAATGGGGATCTGTGAATTGTGCATTGTGAATTCTATCTAATTATTAGAGAAATACATCGTCATTATCATTCATGCATGTAGCGTAATTAGATCCATTAATTCACTCATACATCATTCTAACACCTAATTATTGATAGTAAAAGGGACACAAACATTCAATCACATAACACAGGTGTTATCGTGGTTCACCCCCTCCTGGGATATGTCCACAAAGATCTAGCTCTCAAGTTCTTTTATTATGGTGGTTCCAAAAATATAGTGCCACGCGTTTTACAACTCGTCCTTAGTCGGGTCGAGATCTATTATGAGGTAGACTCGATCACACTAGGCTCCTTAGAATGTTATCTAACCCTCAATATCTACCCTTCTGACCCTCTACAACTCAAAATCTTACGAGACTGGATTGGATTACAATCGTGCTATAGAACGGTTACTCCTTCTAACGGGAGTAAACCTCAATAAGAAGAACGCCCACCTAGACCTCCTAGGTATATATTTATATGTGTTTTTGTATCATCAGACATTACATTCTCTTACCAAAACCCTAACATAGTTAGTTCTTCTTGCATGCTAGCCTTGCATGCTTTCCTCCTCTACATGTGCATTTTCCTTTCATCCACTGCTTTTCCTGCTAGTTTTCTTTCTTTCTCATCTTCTTGCATGCACACCTCACATGCCTCCCTGCCAACTATATTTCCTCCACATCGTGCCTTTTCCCCAAAATGGGCATGTGCCCAACAACCCCCTTTAGTGCCACGCATTCCCCTATGTTGCCCACCTCCTTCTATGGCTCCAATGCATCTAGTTTATAATCTCAATGTTGGAACTCTCAAGATTCACAACTATGAATAAGGTTATCAAATGGAAATGCATCTCAAACATAAACACATCAATTAATTGCTAGAAATACATGTTGGACTACGATTTTCGTTAGATCAAAACCCGCATGCATTAGTCTCCGCCAAAATCATCAGAGTTAGGATCCACGAGAGGGGGTTAACCCATGCTGCAAAAATCACAGGAAGTGTTGAACACAATGTTCAACAATATCCCCCCAATGCGTTCCAGGAGAGTTTCAAACTCAAGACTTGTTGCTCTGATACCATTGGTTGGACTATGATTTTCTTTAGACCAAAACCCATAGGCATTAGTCTCCACCACAATCGTCAGAGTTAGGATCCACGAGAGGGGGTTAACCCATGTCACGAAGCTCGCGAGAAGCGTTGAACCCAATGTCCAACAATACACTAGTAATTCTTACAACCAACCAACCATGGCTACTATCCTTCAACAAAATGAATTTCCCTTATTTTCCCCATGACAAATAAGAATGAGCCAGAAGAGAGAATTAGAGAAAGAAATACCCAAAACAAATTTTRTTTCACAATGAAATGGCCAACCCCACTCTATGACTACATGAACCAGAATGGAAACTGAATAATCCACACTAGGAAATCAACACCATGGTTTAAATACCCAAGAATTCCAAGGCCAGCATGGTCTCCCAAGAGACTCATGTTCCCCCTCATATTCCCCCCCAMAACACAACATGGGTGATAATTAATTAAAACAAAGCATAAAAGMTTATCTCCTTAGATTCCCCCTTCTCTCATGGAATCATATCCCCATATAACTCTTCTATATATCCTCCAACCGAAAATTTAATTTTAATATTAAAATGTTCCAAGMATCACATTTTTCCTAGGCATTTCGGCCCCTTTCAATGTTATAGGCACTCCAACCTTTCATCAACTAAACAATAATAAACTAGGGACTCAAACCTAGGGTATTAAATCTTATCAGGTGTTCGATGAAATTTTCTTGGGCCTATTGCACAATATCCTCTTGGATTTTATAATGTATTTTGGACATCAACTTCTCTTTTGACCTCACACATTAAGGGGCATCTATTATAGCATATTTTTTTACATCATTGCATATATGCACTTGTTGGCATGAATCCTACATCCATCTCCCTTTTTCAAACCAAAATTCCTCCTTAGAATCTCTAAAAAATACTTTTTGGAAATACATACACTCCCTACCCATTGACAACCCGCATATCCAACTTTATATATGCATGTTTTCCTTCAACAAAGTGTGTATGCCTTAGAATACACTAAAAATATATAATTTTTGAAAAATGCACCTTTTTGGGTGGAGTTCACGGGTTTTTACAGTCATTACTCATTATATCGTGTGCCTAACTACTCCAACCAATATCCTAAGGTATAAATAAGTGCCATTGGATGGAGGAGGAATAAGAATCCATAGAAGTATTTTTGGGGTACATGCTCAACTACATACTTAGTGACATACTCATTGTTTTTCCATTGTTCCTACTATTTAGGAGGACTACTATTTATAGAATGTCTATTTATAGCAGGTCTATTTTTATCCAGTGGATTCCTATATGTAATACCATGAGTTTCCAAAACCATGGGCTCATAAACCACCATTAGGAAAATTCCTATTTTTAGCTACCATTAGGCCAATTCCTAGTTTTTAGCCACCATTAGGCAAATTCCTATTTTTAGGAGATAATTCCTATTTTCTTAATTTTAGGAGATATTTCCTATTTCATGGCTATAGAGCGCACTTTAGTAAGAATATCATCCTTCTAGGGAAGTGTGCATTACCCATATGATACTTGGAGTTAACTCACTTCACTTATTTAGTGACTTTCCATAGTTAGCAAATTCTCACTCAGTTAGGACTTTAGTTCCAATATTAGACTCTAGTCTTATTCTAGGATATTTTTTCTATTATGGAATGCATGTTGACTTCCTGTATAGTTCTCACTAAGTTCTCACCTATATTTTTTACATTTTCTTATTATTAGCAACTTTTGACTTTAGTTAATTGTTGATATTGGGAGAAGTTACTTTTTTTACTTGAGCATGCACATGGAAATACCAACCTAGTGTGCATTACTCCTCATGTGGAAAGTCATATATATTGTACCCATTATCAAGGACTAATACATAGTGATTAGAGTTGGTTTCTTAGTCTCTTATGTGTGAATATTGATTCTATTTTTCTCTCTCCTCTCTCTCTTTTGCAATTAGCTAGTGTAGTATTTCCTTCTCACAATTAGGTCTTGGATTGTGGTTTAATACTACATGGTATCAAATAAATTATTGTGATGGAGTATTCACTTTTATTTCAGGTTTATAAATCATATTAGACAACCCATAGAGAACTATGGATCAACCATCTTCTTTAGTGATCTTGACACCCTTCAACTACTTTGAGTGGAATCCCAAGATAGAGCTTCTACTTCAAAGCAAGGGTTTGTATAGGATCACCATGGGGAATGAGGTAGAGCCTACTTCAGCCATAGATGAATTAAAATACTTCAACAGAATGGATTAATCCTATGGGATATTGTGCTTGAGAAGCTCTCCATATCTCCTCTTTCATGTCGATACTTGCAAGACTCCTAACGATGTTTGGAAAAAGTTGAAGGATTTTCTAGGAAAGCAAGAAAATATAAGAGGTCATTAGTTGGAGAATGATCTACATGCATTGAATCCAAAATATTTAGAGACAACACAAGACTACTTTTGTAAGTTTAAAAATTTTCTTTCTCATGTTAAGGCTTGTGGAATTGATATGAAAGATGAACAGTTAATATTTTCAATTCTAACAAAACTAGAACCAAAGTATTTTGTCAACAGCTCTTCTTTTCATACTACCATTTTAACTATGGGATCTACATGGAAGATTCCATCCATAGATGATTTCATGGAGTCACTTATCCATGAGAAAACAAATCTCATCCAAATAGGGGCACTTAATAATTCCAATCCCCATGCATTTACAACTCAAGGAAGTTCAAAGAAGAATAAGAAGAAGAACAAGGGAAAGAAGGACCAAGAGAACAAGAAGGAAGGTAAACAAATTTCCACAAATGAGAGTTCGCATTCCAAGGAAACAAAAAGAAAGAATGAGAAGACAAAGTGTTCCTATTGTAATAGGGGGTTCCATAATGAGAGTTATTTCATGAAAAACACCATATATCTCATTGCACAATCACTTCAAAAACATCAACTCGAGGATTGCCCATGAGCCCAGGATCCAGGCCGAGTAGCCCGGTGAACAGCGGGGAAGGAGCATTTGAATTTTTTCCATAGCGTTAAGTGATATCGAGGTCGAGGGTCTAGGTCTTTGGTTGCATCGAGTCATATAGAGAAAGTTCATTAAATGCCAACCTTAATTAAGAAACAATTCATTTTAGTGCCCCCGATGACCAACTAGTTTTTATCGGCCCTGCTCAAGATGATATTTTATTAGCCTAAAATAGGTATTCCAGATAATGCGGGGAAAAATCCATCATTAGAAAGAGGCAATGGTCATGCATTACTTGATATTTCATATTCTCCTAATGCTTGAGTGTTTTATTTAAGGGATACYTGACACATGGCCTCATTAGATAGACTTTTCTCATACTTGGAGACTTGTTTCGGACMACCAATCTTCATGGAAGATGATTCTCCTACAGAGGTGTGCGGTAGGGGTAGAGTTGATCTTCAATATGTACTTAATGTTCTGAATCTTTCAGTGAATATTCTCTCCATCTATAAAATCAATCATTCAGGTTCAGGGAAGAAGGTGGAGTTCACTTCGAACCCWGTTATTATTTCCAACTTGTCAGATGGTTAAAAAATTGTCRTTGGTGAGGTTAATCACCATTCCAGGTTGTACAACTTCTCTCACTTCACCCATAAATATGATTATGTATCGCTTCTAACACATGCTAATGAATAATCTAGTTTGTGGCATGAGAGGTTTTGGCATCTGAATTTTAAATATTTATATCATCTTAGTAAGGGTGGAACGATAGATGGATTACCCCACATTCAGTACACATATGGAGTTTTCCAGGGCTACATACTAGAAAAACATCCTGAGTAGAAGTTCAACATAGGTAAAGCATGGAGCGAATCATCACTTATAGAGTTGGTTCACAGTGACATTACAGGTCCTTTCCCACACTCATAGATCAGTAAAGTTGAGTATGTTCTTACTTTCATTGATGATTTTTCAAGATATACATGGGTCTACTTTCTCAAATTAAAATCTGAGGTCTTTGAGTGTCTTAAAGATTTCAAGCATCTAGCTGAGAGAAAAACAGGGAAGATGATTAAGAAGATTCACAAAGGAAATGGAGGAGACTATGTGAATAAGGATGTTTATCATCTTTTCTCAGAATTAGGTATAGATTTGCAACACACAGTTCCATATACTCCACAACAAAATGGGCTAGCGGAGAGAAAGAACATGCATTGAAAGAGATGACCAATTGTATGTTGCAGGCTAGAGAACTACCTCCAAAGTTATGGGATGAAGATATCAACTGTGTAGCCTACATTCTGAATACATTTCCTCATAAATCAGTCAAGGGATTCACTCCATATGATTCTTGGAGTGGGAAGAAATTAGAAGTCACCCACTTCATAATTTTTGGTTCCCATGCATAGGATAGGATCCCTTTCGATAAGAGGAAAACTATGGAGGCTCAGAGTAAGGAGTGTATTTTTGTTGTATATACAGAGGGAGTGAAGGGATATAGTTTATTAGATACTACTTAAAATAAACTATTCATTCAAAGGAGTGTTAAGTTTGAAGAGGGTCCTTCATAGGTTCTTCCGGAGCAGTCCACACCTCCATCTCCACTACCACTAGTTGCAGAACTTCATGAGAATTCTTCCAATCAGACTTATGATCAGATATATAAATCTGATATATATTATATTTCTAATTATCAACAAGAATTTTCAGGTCCAAATCATTTACCACAATGGGTACGACAAGCTCTTCAGGAAGTACGTGATCTAGTGGGTAATCCTGTCGATCCACGAAGAACCATATCTCAGTTTGTGGAGCCTTCACAAGATTTTAATACCATGGAGCCATTGATTCATATTTATTGTTATATGGTACTT
>JASDQU010739573.1:88979-103023 GCA_032191745.1 Picea mariana | reverse complement strand
GCTTCTCTTCTGCCCAGCCTCTCCTCACTGGAAGTCTTTTCTAATCGTAACATCAGCCTTCTGATCTCCTCGATCACTACATCCAACTGCTCCAGTGGCTGGTCCTATTTTTGCAGTCTCCTCAGCTGCAAAAATTTTCGGCACATGAGCAGATCACCATGATCTCCCATGCCTCCTTCATCAGTTTCCAACTTTACCTATTGGACATGCATGATCTGCACTTTGACCCTCTCTTCCAGGGATTCTATCTGTTCCCACAGATCAGCAAAGCAAATGCTATCTGCCCCTTCTTCCTCTGCTTCTGCAACCTCCCATGTTGCAGTCTTTTCAGTCTCCTGGCTGAAAATACTGAGCCATTCCTCAGAATGCTCGTCTTCTCCTTCTGCTTCTTCTGCTGTCAGCTCCAATGCTACAGTTCTTTCAGCTTCTTGGCTGAATTCATTGAGCCATTCCTTAGAATGCTCATTCTCCTCTTCATCTGCTTGGGCAGTCTTAGATATCTGCTCCAATTCCTTCTTGACAGTCATCGTCAGTTGTGACTATTCCTCTGTTGTTGTTGCATCTGCAACACCAATTTCTACCTCCTCTTGGGCAAATGGTAGGAATATTCCAATTCCCCCAATCATCAAAATATCATCCTAATCTTCCTCCTCGGTCAGTTGCTCCTGCTGATCTAAATTCATCTCTGAATTTATGAGACCCTCAGATAGTCTCATCTACTCAGTCAGCTCCTCGGGCTGATCAAAATTCACCTACTCATCCCTGCCCACCTGGAAATATGGGATGTCTCTGCTACTCTCCTGGCAGACCATGAGATCAACAGATCCCATCTTCATCAACACTCCTTGCTGAATTGAACTCGCCTCCGAGTCCATGAGACCCTCAGATGGTCTCGCATTCTCATCTCTTCCCACCTGGCAATCCGAGATGCTTCCACTGCCCTCCTGGCAGTCTTCAAGATCCTGCAGCGACCTCTTATCATTGCCCTCCTAGCAATGTGAAATTCCTTGGCTATCCTCCTGACATTTCGTGAGATCCCTCAGTGATCTCAATTCATTTCCCTCCTGGAAATTTAGAATTTCATCTCTGCCCTCATGGCAGCTCTTGAGATCCTCAGCTGATCCGAATTCAAATTCTTCATCATCGAGACCTCTCCCAGTCTCTGGTTCGCATACCTGAACCATCTCTTCTGTGGCCTTGAGTTTTTCAGCATACCTCAGCCACCTTCTCAATAGCCTACGTTGTCTTTTAGCCATCAACTCCCTGACTGGCCATTTCTCTTTCACCTTCTTCATGGGCCACTCATACACCCATCTCAGCTTTTTATTCTGCCGCATCCGCAATTCCAGCTCCTCCATTTTTTACCTGATATCGACAAGTTCCTTCAATATTTCAACTAGGCTCATCAACTCTGGCTTCTTCCATTTAGCAGACCTATGGCCTTCAGTAGCCATGCTGTTATTCCTATCTGTCTTCCTGGAAAACCTGCTGCTGTCACTCCTACAATCCTAAGTGCTCAGCTTCATCCTTCAGTCCTCCTGACTGTCTCCTTGATTGCTGCCTACCCGCAAACAATCCTTACAGAGTCCTCAACAACTCTGTCTTCCTTCACCTAAAATACACAGATGGATTTCCTGCTCTGATTCCACTTGACGCAGGGGCGTATGCACATGCATGCCCTGCAAGGTCTCTGCGTGCACCTCCCGCTCTCAAGATCGTTCTAATCCCCTCTTCTGAGTCGAAGTGGCTCTTTAGATCCCCTGCTAGAATCCTCTGCTAAAACGCGATCCATAGGTCCTTTCTTATCCCTCGCGGCCTTCTGCACTTTACCGTGACTTTTCCTCGACCCAATATCGAGGTTCGGGCTTTGCTATGCCAAAATTTGCTTGCTCTTTGGATCCACGATCCTCCGATTCTCGACGCGCTATAATTTCAGCCAGCCCTCCTAGCTAGCCCCTGACTAATGTGACCATCATCCGTGACCACAACCTTACCCCCATCGGGGTTACACGGTTTCCAATGTCTAAATGCACATATCCACGAGATTCCCGACTCCTCGAATCCCGACTGGCTGACAGCTGGCTCCCACTCAACGGAGCTTTCCCCCTTTCTGAGATGTTGACAGCTGGCCCTCACGATGGCACTGTACTCCTCCTCTACTGTGCTGACAGCTGGCTCCCACTCATCAGGGTATCGCGTTTCATGATTTTAAAGTGTACAAACAACTTGTCACCGGGATCTCCGATATCCCGATGAACCAAACACCGATGGACAACTTCCTTGTCGGGGATTTTCTGATGACACCGATCTCCTCCACGCGTCCCTTTCAGGTGGACGGTCCCGATTCCTCCAGTATTTCGAGACTTTTGATGTCCCAACTTCCTTGTCCTCAGGAACTCTGATTTCCTGATGACTTCTATGCCGACTCAATGTAGATTTCTGACACCTGTCCCACTGAACGGACGGCTCAGATTACTCTGGGTAATTTCCCATGGAAATCCCTGATCTCATGTTCACGGCATGCCGAAATCCCGATGCGCCAAAGTTTCAACGGGTGCTCGATCTCCACCACGTGTCTCCACCAACGGACGATCTAGATCGCTCCGGTGTTTTGAGACTTGTGATGTCTCAATTCTCATGACCTCGAGAATCCCAAATTCCCAAGTGTCGATATCCCGATGGCTCCACCCCTCGTCGGGATTTCTCCTCCTGTTCATGAGGACTTAACTCCCTCACAACTTCTGCAGATCCGACAGCTATCGACGATCCTAAACCAGATCTAACGGCTCAGATCCATTCTCCTTCCCTGCGCTCCTCTAGAGACTAAACTCTGATCATCTTCTCCTAATCCAATGACTGACGGGATTTCTGGGTGAGATCCGACGGCTGTTGGTCTCCTCTTTCTGTAAGCTCCTCCTGAGCTCCTCCTAGATGTGGAAATCAACGGTCCAGATCTCCATTTCCTGCCGATCCGATGGCTGCTGTGCTCTCCTGAGATTCTACACTTTCTTCCCAAACTTGGAAGAATTTCACGTCTTCCAAAGGCCTCAACCTTTGCTTCGTCTCCGTGAACTCCACAACTATCAGTTTCACTGCGCACGTAGAAACATTGTTCCTCCTGAGCTTTATCTTTGAATCCTTGGAGGATCCTTCAACTTATGTGCTCCTTGCAGAGTCTCCTCATGCACACAATGGTGTTGTCCCTCCTGAGCTTCTACAAACGCTCTGACCCCTAAGGGGTTTTATCTTTCTTCTCCCTCAGATGGAGAATGTTTGGATGCCCTCCTGGCTATCCTCCTGCTCAAGCAACCTCTTGCTGGGCCTTCTGGGTATTCAGTAACCCAGCGAAGATCCCTCAGTGGATTCTTCCTCTAAGTTCCAGAACTCAAAGAGTTCTCTTCTCTTCTGTGCCTATCTGCACACTGTCTCTATGCCCACCTGGCAGAGTATCTTCTCAAAACTTCCAGTAGTTCTGTCCTCCTGTGCACCTATGCACTCGCTCAATGCCCACCTGGCAGAGCTTCACAGAATCCTCAGTGATTCTGGTCCTCTCTCTGAACTCACAACAGAGTTCTTCCAACTGCACCTTATGCATATGCTCAATGCCCACCTGGCAAAGCTCTACAGAATTCACAGCAGAATTCTATCTGCAACTGTGTTTCTCATACACAGCCTTGCCTCCAAGGTGTTCAGCAACCTTGAGGTCTTCCCTGAGTTGATGATTTCAGCTTCTGTGCCGTAGCACGTCTTTGTCTGAACCCACAGTGTTCAGAAATGCATCCCCTGTGCACGGCTCTCAGAACCCACAGCATTCTGTCACACCCTCCTGGTGTGAAGCCTCAAAGACCTTCAACCCTGAAATCAAACACACTCCTGCAAATGCAATTCTAACATACATACATTCATAGCATATGAAGAACACACACAGACATCCATATAACACAGAACATATGCAGGAAAAACTGCTCTTTTGTATGGCAAATGCCTGTAATTACAAGGTGCTCTCGAGCTCTCTCTGGATCTCTCATCCAACCTTCTAACTCTACCTAACTTCTCTTACTCCTAACTCACTTACTCTTCTTCCAAAATGAGATACAAAATCTCTTTTACGTGAGGGGGTTCTTCGAGCTCTTCCCTCCAATCTACCTACCCTATTCAATTACATTGAATGGGCTGTCTAGTCCAGAATCGGATCTAGATCTCAGCCATACATACATTTAAGGCCGATCTACTCTACGCCTGCACAAAGGCACGACTTCCTAGCTCAACAGCCTAAGCATTTAAATTACATTAAATTTGAATTTAGATGAGGCTATGCCTCTCTTTTAGTATGCGATTTGAATTCACTGGCGTGGCTGGCTGGCTGACGTGGAGAGATACTCCTGCATCACTATATGACCTAGAAAACTAACTATGCAATCCACACTTCTGAAAGGGAAATCATACATCAATCATCAAGACACAGCATGGGTAATTCAATAGTCAATATACTGAGTATGTTGTGGTTCACAATGTGTTGTTGTGGACTTCACTAGTTCTCCTTCAAATATGTCTGACCACTACTACCAACATTCATGTCTAAAAACCAAATTCATAAAAACAGAGCATATGCAAAAACAGAGCAAGTAAAGATCTCTAAACACTCATATAATGGAAATCCTAGTCTAAGTTGTACTGCTATCATCCAACAGAGTTAAAGCTTCAGCTAATTTAATGTTTACACTACTGAAAACAAATGTTAATGCTAATCTACAAAGATGCTGACCTTTGTTGGGCGGTGGGCCTTTGTTGCTTCAACAGGTCAGCTACTAAAGTCTATAGTAAGCTTGTCTTCAACCCACACATTACTCTCACTCAAATCTCAAACATAACATCAAACTTTTGTTAAGAACTCAACTCATATTCAATCATAGACAATCAAGACATGGAGATAAATGACATTCTTCTATTGGTCTTTACTCATAATATTGTCTGCAATATCACACGTTGCTTCACATGTTGGTAATATGCTAACTCTCCTACTCTTCCACCATCCTTGCCACGGYTATTTAACARTCTTAGTCATGAAACACAAGGAGGTGACATGATTTGCAAATCAKTCAAATGTTTAAATTTAATTATTCTGTTACATATTTTAGCTTCATCCTCATGACACGAAGTGCATGAGGATGAGGCAATAAAAAAACTATTCTAACATGGCCTTGCTAAAGCAAATAAACATCCACCAGTTGTCTTGGGTGATTTGGGACTAAACTTGGTACATTYGGCTCTCTATATTGGTACTGGATCGTGACAGGTAGATGGTATTGGATCACAACAGTGCACAAATGGTGGTACCGGATCACAACAGTCCACGGTCATTGGTACCGGATCACAACAGATGAGATTTTAGTACCGGATGCATTTGGTACCGGATTCAGACAGTGGCAGTCTTGGTGTGCAGGTATCGGATAACTGATCTGGTACAGGAACGCTGGATATCTAGAGGTCAAATATTTATATATGGCAAATTGAATCATTAGTACATGAAATATTTAATTCCCTAACTCAATAAACCACAAAATGCATGAATTAACCATACTTTACCTTATGACCTTATCACTGGCTAATGGTAGCATTCTTGTCATTCACCCAAGCTTAGGTAGGCCAAAAAACGTATAGATGAAGAGTATAATAGGGTAATGGGGATGTCAATTTCAGGTCTCAACAGAGTTTCAGTAAGAGAGGTGAGCAATATTGAGTATTCTACAAAGGATACATCAGAAGATAACGATGAACAGGTCCAAGAATCAGAAGGAGAAGACTCTGGTTTAGATACGAATACTCTACAGGACTCAATAAGAGAGTACATCCTGTCAGGGGGAGTTTGTGTTGGTTGAAAATCTGATACCTCCTAAACATACTGCAACAGCTCAGGGGGAGCATGTTTTCTTTGACATTGATGTCAAAGGGGGAGAAAAGGAGTGGTCCGGACCGAATGCTACAATTGGAGGTCCAAACAGATTAGTGCAACCATTCAAGGTTTCCATCAATGCCAAAGGGGAAGATTGTTGGCATGTTTACAGGTTGAGCATGCTTTTCATTGATGCCAAGAATAGCAGCAACGATGGTATGGTTACAGGTAAGAACAGTAGCAACTTTGGCAGAGTTACAGTTGGGAAACAATGATAAAAAACATGCAATCAAGGAAGATCAGCAGTGATGATGGCATGTCAAGATCATAAGCATAACAATGAAGAGCAACAGTGATCGTTGGATCCCATTCAGAATTCTCGATGACCGTTAGATCCGAATTAAGACTGGAGGAGTGCATAGAAGAAGAGAACAAATCTCAAGCATCAGATTTGAGTGTGAAGACTGACCATCTTTGGATCCAGAAGAAGGAGCATGATCTTTAAGTACAAGATGAAGCGGGATTAGAAAGTTCCGAAAGCAGGAGGATTGTTGATCTAAGAAGGACACATGGCAAACAGTCAGAGCATGACAAAGGTTTTGTTTCGAAGTTTCATAGATTGGGAAATCCAAAGGAAAGAGCTTTAACTCATGATATGTGAAATCACGATAACAATCCTAACCGTTGGATTCATAGGACACGTGGCAAGCGATTGGAATTTCGCTGACTTTCACATTGGAGGAGTCAATGAAGCATGGTGTGGGAACTCGCGATATGCGATATCCTGAAATGATTTGAGCCATCGGATTGAGGGTTGATTTGAACCCTTGGATCGAGGTATGTTGTGGAATGTTGGATGCAGAGGACACATGGTGATCGATTGGCATTTTGTTGACTGAAAGGTCAAAGGAAGGAGGCTCCTAACCTCTCGAACTCACGAGATGTGAAATCACGATATAATCTCATTCGTTGGATTGAAGAAAAATCTGGGCCTTCAGATCTAGGAGGTATATCATGACAGACCACATCATTGAGGACAAGTGGAAACTTATGTCAGCAAGGACACATGGCACGAGCATATAAGGACAAGTGTCAAATTGATTTGATTTTTCAGGCCACTAGAAATCATAATTCTGAGTGACACGTGGCAGCCACTCGGCTCTTGACACGTCATTGATTGATGCAAGAATGATGTCACTTCATGAGTTCTTGTTTCGGGAGTTTCAACTTCAAAGTCCCGAAGGCTCAAGTATCAGGGCAGAGGAGAGTCGTTTGATCACTACGGATGGTGGACCGTTGATCTAGCTCCATTTCGGAGTTTCAGATATTGGGAGTTGGAGGAGTCAAAGACACTCACAGTAAGAATGTTGAAATGAAAAATCACAAAGCACCTTTTGGCATAGCCTATGGTCACCATCGGTGGTCACGTGAGGGGAAAGAGCTAGCGGAGCTAAGCTACTTTTCAGCGATTGCAACATGAAGAGTCGAGACTCTTCACCACAGGATTCCTGAAGTCGTGAATCGTGAAGTGATCATTTGGTTAGCGAGTGGTCACAGCATGTGCACATATCAAAGATGCATATCTATGAGAAGAAAAGAAAGTTAAGGTGTGCATGTTGAGGTAGAGGAGAAGATCAGAAAATTGAAGGAGATGCAAGCAGGAAGACACTGATGTAGGCAGAGTAGAGTAGCACAACAAAACAATGATAAGCCTGGTAAGCCAATGACAACTATTGAATCACTATAATAAATTCACAGAAAGCAAAGTTTTATATTTAAGGGTGTTCGGGAGGTGCTAGGAAGGACTATTTTCCTCAGAGGTTTAAGTGGGTGCTTGAACATAGGGAGTTGTAGCTTCCATCTGGTTGTAGCCAGAGAAACCAAGGTGGCAGGGTGGTGCAAGGAAGAACAAGTATTCTCTGTTATACAGGTTGGAGCCTGTGTAACTGGAAGTTGGTGCTTCCATCCAATTGGTGCTGCAACATTCAGGAAGTTGATGCTTCCATCCAGATGGTGTTGGAACATTCAAGAAGTTAGTGCTTCCATCCAGTTGGTGTTGGAACATTAAGGGAGTTGGTGCTTCCTTCTAGTGGGTGCTAGAGAAACCAGAGAGTTGGTGCTCTCAACAAGTTGCATCTTGCAAAATAGAGGTTGTAGCATCAAGAGGAGTTGGAGCTCCCAAGAATGATAATGTAAAGAATATAAAGATTATTTATCATATCAAGAAGAAGAGGTTTTTCCCTTTATGGGTTTCCTCAGGAAATATTTGTCTCTGTATATTTCATGTGTGTGATTACTGTTGAATATTCTACTTCTTACTTTCCTACACGATTGTGATTATCATTGAGTGTTCTATAAAGATTTAAAATGGGCATAATTGTTTAAGCACAGTAACAATTGATTCACCCCCCCGCCCCCTCTCAGTTGTCCAACATACAATATATTATTAGAAACTTGTTAAGAATTATGCACATGTTGTAGTCCCACCCACATCTCTCCTGAAGAAAAATTCATTTGTATGGGATGAAGAGGATATCTCGACATTCTCACTCTTAAAGGATGCTATGTATTCTACACTATTTTTCCTTAGGCTACTCTCAAGAAAAGAACAGTGCCAAGGCACCTTATGGAGGAAAATTTCCTCTCGAATTTAGGCTAACTGGAAGATTCCAATAGTTAGAGGGGGTAACCCTAAAAGATGTTATTTTTGTCAATGTTTCATCGAAACCTGCACAAGAGATCTAGCTAAAGAAAGTAAAAACAAAGCTTATCAAGAAAGGAAGAGAGATTCAATATGGAATAATGATAAAATATATTCACACTACTCCAATGAGCCGATCAATGAATGAATGATTGATACAATGAATGAGTGGAATACACTCATTTATAGGAAAAGTCATTCCATAATTAAGAAAAACAATCAAGCAGTTATATTTCCTTAGGAATGCATACATGCATAATAACGATGGTCTAAATAGAAATTATCAAATAGTAGTCAATGAACTCCCACTGAACTAGTGTGTCGAAAATAGAAACTTCTCCAACAAGTTTTTGGATATGAAAGTTTCTCCAAATAAATTGATGAAGTTTAATTATTTCAAGCACAAAACTTGGAGTAACTGATTGAGAAAAATAAATAAATTTATGCTTAGAATATAACTAATTTAGACATGCATTCTCATTCCTAGAGGGAACCATATTCCCATTTAATCAACTTTAAGGATGATAATAAAAGAAAACTAAATAAAATTAAAATACAATTTTTCAAAAGATAATATTTTATCAATGAAAAATATTGTTTTAGAGAAAATGTGATTTCCTAATAAATAAGATGGAACAAATTCTTCAAAATCACATAAAACACAAAATCTTAGGAAAAAAATCTATATTAATTCATAACATACTCAATTTCAACATAATTTAGTAATAAATACTATAACCATGAAAATGAAATGGAGAATTCATAAATTGAAGTACATCATATTAACAAACATGAATTGCAAAATCCAACAAGTGAATAACTTCACAAAACATATTGATATATTAAAAACTTTGAACAATTACAAAGATAAGTTTTTGAGATTAAATCTATGAAAAAATTCTTGCCATAAAGCTTGAAGTTTTGATTGAAACAAGAAAAATAAATCTAAATGTTGATTACACAAGGGATGAATCCTCTGAAAATACAAAGGATCATGAGAGACTCAAAATATTCTTAAGCATATGACTGAGATAAATGTTGGAAGAAAGTTCTCTATTTAGTCAAGAATCGATAGCCAAATTTTATTTTGATGGAAGAAATCACGACAAACCCTCCAAGTACTTCCCTACATTTCATGGATGGTAAACAGGGTAAGCCGTCGACCATAATTACTAGGCCTAACCCAGTGGGGACATCTAGTGAGGCCCAACAATATCAACAATTCAACTGGTTGGGGACTTGACCCCAATACCTCTTGCATTATAACCATAGAACTCATCCACTCGAGCTAACCCACTAAGCTAATATATAACTAATTCTATGCTAGATTCCTTTCTTTTATTGCTTGGGGACCAACCATTTTCTATTTGAGGTAATGATTTCTAAAAATAGCAAGGAGTGGGAAAGTGGAAACCATTATTTTCCATGTTTTTATTCTTCTTCTTTTGTTGAGGTATTCATGCCAATGTGGATGATAAATGTGGGGCCTTTGGTGGACCTTTGCTTCTTAACTTATAATTTTGCTTCCAATAATTCCCTTCGAGAAGCTTAAAGTCTAACATTTTTCCTAGCAACAATGTCCAATTCTATATATAAGTCATAAGATGATGGTGGAAAATTTTACTGTAAATGAGTAATAGTATTCAAAAGAATAAATGTTTAAATATCTTTAAATAAATCAATTTGCCTCTAATTGGACCATTGAATTCCCTGATTTATTCACTTTTATTTCTTTCTTTTTCAAGAGAATCATTATAACCTTCAATGCTGAGGAACCATATTTGTGGATTCCATGGAGGTGGTAATCCAAGTTCAAATGTTGCTAAAAACTGATTTCTAAACTCTTGACTAAAATGAATCATTTCATTACACTTGATTTGATATATCATAATTAAACTTTGTTTTGTATGAATTGAGCTTGCTTGCATAATGATTGCAGTCCTATATTTAACTCACAGAATTTGTAATTGATCTGGGGTTCTACTATTCAAGAATTTTATAACTTCATCAACCATTTGAACTTTATCTCCCAAACATTCCCAAGCTTTGGAAATATCAAGTTTTACTGTTCTTTAAAGAGATCCAGTTTATTGAAGCACATTAAAGTGAGCTCTTAATTTTTGGGTAATCAATTTAATTTGATCCCAAATGAAATGTTTTTCTCCAACCAAATACTTATTTGCATAAATATTTTTTTGTCAAAATCCTCTTTTATTTTTTCAAATTCTACAATTTTATTATTAGCTTAAGCTATAATCTTCCCTTTCTCAACTAAATTTCAATGATAATTACCTATTATCATGTTTCTCTTGTCAACCTATGCCTGCAATTATGTGATCTTTGTAGAATTCCATTGAATACTTGTTTCTATTGTTCTCAATTCTTTATGTACTGCTGAAAATTGGCTTTTAAGTTTTGTTATTTGTTCTACTTTTAAACCTCCTTGACCACTTCAACATCGGGAATTGTGGTTTATAGAGTCAAATTAGTTGACAAAATAGTTTCAATCTCTTCATTTACTCTATCAATTATTTCGCCCAATTTTTTTGAGTCATAAGTGTTTCCATTTGATTATTGAACTACTCCTTTTCCTTTTCCAATTCAATCAATTCTTTAGTTTGAATGTGTTCAGTTGTGGGGATATTCAACTTTCCTTTAAGGAGTTGGATTTCTTTGTCATTGTCTTTCATTAAACATTCAATTCTAGATTTATCACCTTGATGATGTCTTGAAGCAATCAACTTTTTCTCTAGGTCATCGATGGTCACCATGCGATCTCTATTTGTGGCCCTTTCTATATTCAATTATTTTTCTAGCTTGCTTACTAGTATTTTCATTTTATTGATAGTTGTTATTACTTGCCCCAAATCTATATATATTATATTGCATGTTTGTTTGTGCCAATTTAATTTTATCTCCAACTGGTATCTTACTTAAGTCAATAATGACTTTTTTAGTCTCATACTCATGAGGCTTGATTTTTTTCTCAGACTTATTGAATTTAGGCTGTAGAATTTTCATGTCTAGAGTGCCCTTATCATGATTCAATGTTGGAAAAAATCTTGGTGGTGCAGGTCCTTAGCTAATTTGAGAGAACATTTTCTATTTTGACTATTTAGCCATCTTCTTACCTAGAGTCATTTTTGTGAAAATGTCAGTTTCTTTTTCTGAAATTGAAACTTATTTGGAATTTTCTCCCCCTTGAATTATTTTTCCTATAAATCCATGAGTTGAATCCTTAAATGTTGCAACTTGGTTTATTGATATAATCGACTTTTGAAATAGAGGTTCACTCACATGTTTCATCTTGCTTGATTCTTCGTCATATTTAGACTCACTGGACTTGATATGATCAATAAAAGAGGAAGATAAGTCTTCTTGCTAAATTCAAATAGAAGAAAACTCAGAGACACCACCCAAAGAAATTACATCTCTATTCAGAAGAGAAAATGAAGAAGAACCAAACATTTCTCTCTTTCTAGCTACATTCACCAATCACCAAATATTGTTTCTCATCAAAGTTTGATCTTGTTGTTGTATTGAAGTTGTTGGTGATTATTCACAATTGTAATTTGATTGAAAAGAATGGGATGTTTACTTAGGTAGAAAAATAAATGTGGCCTCTCTTTAGGGGTGAGAAAAGCTCACTAGAGATTGAATCAAGTTTGTTAGTTGATGGTGATTTCTAGGAATGACGAAAATACAACCAATGCTTCCTTGGGAAAATAATTCACCCAAAACAATCTAGGGGATGAAGTTTGACAATGAACATGTTTTGCATGTGTCTGGGGATGATGCACATAAATTTTGGGATAAAAACTCAATACCTAGTAGCTAGAATGATCTCTACCTTCCTCAAATATACAATAAACAATAAAAAAATGTGAGAGAATGGTTCATCTATAGAAATATAGTTGAATAAAGATTCTCTAGGATGAAGAGAAGTAAATAATGAATGAAATGGTTGTTTTCTCCCTTTGAGAGACTCAAAACTGAACATGCAAAGGGGGAACTAAGCATTACAAATAGAAACAACAACTATCAAGAAAATAACAAATCTCGAAGTTGGAGGCTTAGAGAGGCAAGTTTCTAGGTTGGATAAGAAATGTGCACCTTGGGGTCAAAATTTTTGAGGAAAATTGCCAACTTTTGTTCAAGAGGCCAAATCATTGGCTTAGGAAGGTTACTAGCCTCTAATTTTAGTAATTTATCCTTTCAACTACTTGGGAAATTATTGGCCTGGGGAGTTGAGAATCCTCCTAAGTGAATGATTTTTCTTTTCCTCTCCTTTACAAAAAAAATGTTTCATTTCCTTTTGGTCACCTGGAATAAACAAATTTTCCCACTTCAAGAGCCAAGGAGAAAATCAATGGGTTGAAGGGACATTAGGCCTCCTAGATCAATGATTTAACCTTCCTTGGAAAAATCACTAGCCTGAAGAGACAACAAGCCTTTGAGGTAAAATATTTGTTTCTTTTCTCCATTAAACTTAAAAAAAAAAAATGTAAACATTGTTAGGCACTCAAACATCTTTACTTAGTGATTTAATTGCAAATCACATCTTCCATATGCAAATCTTTGAGTCTGGAGAGATGTTGGAATATTTCATGGTTCCTCCAGATATTTGGCTTATGTGTTAATCTATATC
Source organism: Picea mariana (assembly GCA_032191745.1). Taxonomy (NCBI): domain Eukaryota; kingdom Viridiplantae; phylum Streptophyta; class Pinopsida; order Pinales; family Pinaceae; genus Picea; species Picea mariana. Next base: position 89,781 of record JASDQU010739573.1, on the reverse strand, counting down.
AACCTATATACATCCCGATAACATCTCTTATCGATCTTGGACAAGCAACCTTCATGATCAAGTCATCTCTTGCCTGGATTCTAAAAGGAATTTTCAATAGAATTAGACAACTTTATTTCCATTTCTTTTGGGATGGAAGTGAGGATAGGAAATCAATGGTACTTGCCTCATTAAATAAGCTAGAAATCCAAAAATCCTTAGGGGGTTATGAGGTTAAAAAATCCTTCCTTTCCTCTAAGGATTTGGCTGCAAAAAGAGTGTGGAGGCTCATCCAAGGGAATGATCTTTGGGCTTAGATCACTAAGGAAAACTATTTTCCACAAGACTCTATCAATGATCATATACTAGATTACAAAGACAAACAAGTAGGTGTAAAATGGATCCATAATATGGAAACCGATGATCAAATATTCCCCCCTAATAGGTAACTAGTTGGTTTGGTGCATCAGAAATGGCTCCCAAGTGCTCATTGGGAAGGATCCATGGATAGACTGCCAAAATAATAATCTTATTCCCATTCAATTCCTAAGAAACCTCAATCATGTTGGATTTAATTACCTTAATCAAGTCATGAGGTGGGACTATTTAATTTGACAGATGCAATGGCTATCTTGGTAAGAACTTGGACTGGAAGGTGAACAAGAACCCTGATGGAATAATTACATTGGTGCACTCCAAAATTCCTTTGTTTTACCTATTGATCAATATGATTAGCTCATTTGGTCCCTAAATTCTTCATGTGGATACACACCTCGATCTGGTTATGAAACCCCAACACATAAAGGCTAAGCATATCCATTCC